>JAQGBY010000009.1:0-104224 GCA_034698785.1 Mycogona germanica
TTCCATTCCGAAGGAGGGCGCGTTAAGGAATTTCTCTCGCCCGAAAAATTCCGAAGGTGTCGGCCGGAATCGAAACCTGCAATCACGGGCTAATTGATTTTTCAACTAATCGAGAGAGGATAATCGTTTGAACAATGTTGTCACCACCGCCATAAGTAGTCGATGTAGATGCGAACCTGCTCTCTCCGCTTATGGATAACTCTTTGACCTGCTTCCAAACTAAGTAGACGTCGGCCGTGGTCTTGTTTTGGCGGCGGGATGAGCCTCGCGTGTATTGTTGTGAAGCATCCTAGCCCTTTCGTGTTATTTGGCCCCCTACCCCCCACCCCTCCCCACCCACCGTTCAGTATTCCGTGCACGCACACTCGCGGGGCGCTCCTGTTTCGACAACAAAGACGTTTTAATTTGAGGCGCGCGGGTTTTCGCTATGTACATGAAGCGGGGCGGGGGAGGTGGTTGTGAGGGTGGGGGGGGGATGGGTGGTGGAGCGGCTACCCGCGCGCCAACCAGATTGGGGCGCGTGAACCAATTGAGCCGCGACGGGCGATATAGGACTTTGTTTCGCTCCGCGGTTGTTATCACGGTGTGGGATTCGTTCCCCCCATCTTCCCCATACATGTGGGCTACTTACGATTTTATTGATCTTTTCACTACTACACAGTACATCTTAAAATTAGTCACTGTTTAAAACTCTTTGACACACAAATTGCTCATATAGATTTAACCGTTTCTGTTATTTTGCTTATAAGGAAGAAGTTATATTTTACATCTTGCTTTAAAATAAGCCTCTCTTATAAAATGTATGTTTCTAATACTATGAAATTGGACAATAAAAAATTAATTAACGTAAATTAGTATTATATATATGAAGACGGAACTATTCTTTGGACCAAAGTTCATTGTCTTTCACTTAAATTTGATTGACGAAGGGCCTCAATTGTAATTTGCCAAATGACGAAATGAGCGCCACTGTTTTTATTAAGGCCCATCGTCGAATATTCTCGTGTTATTTCTACAAGTGTGACGACACCTTGAGACTCCCTGATTTGCAGTGCACTCTGCAACACGTGCCGAGTGCGCATCCTGTCGCACCGATATTATTTGATCCTCTAACGTCTAATAGCATGCGCTAAGGTGCAGCGGGCGCTCTTTTGTTCCATCCATGCTCTTAACCGGTACCCTCTGCCTGAGAGCGCACCCCTACTTAAGAAGCGATCTTATTCACTGTCTAATTAGCATGTCGTTAAATTCACACTTAGCCATAGGCGTATTCTCTCGCCGTTGTACCACCACCTTCTCCCAAAACCACCTTCCACCTATTTTCCTATGTGTGCTCCCATTTGCAAACCGCCTGTGTTCGAAATGTTGACGTGTATCGACCACGTGTTTTGCAGGCAGATAAGGTTTTAATGTAAGGGCCGAACTCCCTCTCCCTCCTCTATACTGGCAACTTTAATATTTCCTGTCAAGTTTTGTGATCGACATTAAACACTCTCATAACCTTCGGCTGAAACTTATTTTTTTTAGTGTGTGAATATGCTCTTGTCTAGTGACTCACGAATTGAAAACTAAAGAGTGCCGGTAGAGTCGATCAATCGCCGTTGACTGACTCGGTTAAACAATCAAGATCACTTACTATAATTCTCTTCTTTGGGTCAATGCGTGCGAAATCAGCGCCTCTGGTATCAAGAAGACTACAAGTCTACTTGGTCTGAATGATGTGTCGCGCTAGTGGTCGACCACGGAAGTCAAACCGATCTGGGTTCTATTGTGACGACGAGTTTTCTTTGTTGGTGGAGGTCGTGATTAAATGGTTTAAGTACACGCGTGTGCCGTGCGTTGCATCCGTCAAAAAAGTGTCATTAATGGTGCCGAGTTTCTCGAAATATCTTTAAAATATAATCGGCTTAAGGAGAAGACACAAGGTGGCGCTGTGCTTCATAACGAAACGCACTCTTCAGCTGTTTGTAATTCCCATTGCGTGCTCAGTTTTTGTCTCCGCATTTTATCGGATTTTATTTCTGTTAGTCTCACGCGAACATGTAGCGTACATATGTAACAATAAATAAAATATGTTTCAAGCTAGCAACAACTTTTTTTTAGCACACAATGGAACCAAAAACTGGTATTTTCTTTGTGGAATATTTTCACTTGCATGCATGAAATGATCATGAACCAACAATTGGATCATTTATGCTAGCGGAAAAAGATAAACGCTTGTCTTAATTCTCGGTACGTTAAAAATCCCCTTTCCTAGACAGCCTATGTTTGTCAAAAATACCAGATCACCTACCTTAGGAGATTATAAGATGAGCAGTCACCGGTGAACCTCCTTAACAAATATTAATTTAGTCTCAATTCTGATTTTGGGAGAAGTTGGATAGAAAATATCACGAAGAACTTGTCCCATTTGTAACCAAGTTTTCAGTGGTTTCACAAATAATATGATTATCATTCGTTTCGAGATGTGAAGAACATCGCAATTTATTTTAGTTAGTATGAGATACGCTTTAAAGGAATGGAATGAGAGAATGTCGAAAGGTTGTTTGTGCATAACAAAGGGCGCGCTCTGCAAATTAGGTCACAAATAACTCTTACTGTTTATCCTCCAAGGTCCCCATTTAGTGCACACATTCACTCTATGTTTGAACGGAAAGTAAGCTCCATTAAACATATTTTTGCAATTCACGTTGGTGTCGGGTGTTCGTTGCAGATTAGGCAGCGTGAAAGACCACCGATAGCCGCCGAACTTTACCACGTCAAATTTTGACCACAACTTGTAAAAAAAAATATTGCCATTCGATATAAATTTCTTCTCTTTTGGTTCTTTTATTTGGATACGTAAGAACGTTTATGACGATTGATCCTGGAAAGATCCGTTTAGATGCGGGATCTTAGGAAGATTCTACGGGAGCCCCGCACAAATCCGACAAGAACGAGAAAAATCTAATACCAACACAGAAAAAGAAATCCGAAGCGTATCCACCCACTCCCGCTCATCTCTCATCGAGCAAATCTTCTATTTTTTTAACCCCAAAAACTTAGACGACAAACAAATTTCGCAATAAGTAATGGAGAAAAATGCTGCTGCCGCCGCCCGCGCACCCAAGAATAATTTCCTTTTCTCGTATTCCGAACGCGAACCTCTGAGCCACGGGTGGGGGGTACACGTACCCGCGCCTTTCTAAAATTGTTACACGGTATGAATTATTGGGAGAGAGGGGTGGGCTATGGGTGAGGGTGACGACGGTGTTGGATAAATAAATTATAGGTTTTCTTTTCTTCGCGCGACGTGTGACACTCTGCTGTGCCGTGCGGCGGTGGCGCGCACGCAAGCCGAGCATGTCACCCCTTGTGAATTAACCTACTAAGACCAGCCATTCCATTTTAGCACTCACCAAATACACTATAGACCTGATTTAAAAGAATAAAATAAACGTAAAATGCTGATTCTCCTATTTTTCTAAGTGGTATATGCAATAATGTGCAATAACACCAATGAAAATCACTGCATGACTGCTAACGGTGAATTGAGGTTTGGCGGACAAAGCATCACCAGCATAGTCACGTGCAACCCCCCAGTTGGCAAAATGTGTAAGTGATAAGTCGCATGACAATAAGAGAGAAATTTCCCAATTTGCTAGGTTCAAACTCCGGTGTCAGGAGGCGTCAACGTGTCGCTCGCATTTTCAAATCCCCCGGTCTCGTTTTTCGCTGCGCGGCAAGCGAGCACGCAGTGATTGCCATTTACGGGGGGCAGCACATGGCGCTCGCAGATTTCCATCTCGCCTTAAATGACGCCGCCCGACAGCCCCTGTATCATAGATGCTTAGGCACGACGGGGTTCCCTCATACAACAAAACCCCACTCTCACGCACACACACACACACACATACGCAGGGCCCGCGCTTATACCTACTACTGTATATAGCTGCCAGCCCGAGACAATCAAATAAAGTGGCAGAAGATGCTGCAGGCATTCACAAATTGCCCGTTAAATGATTCCGACGCCTCTCGAAAACCTGGGGCGGGCCGCTCGTGAAGGGAGCGGGGCTTGCCTATTCCGAGGTGGTGCTGGTGGTGCTTCGGTAATAAGGAGAGGGTGGGAGGGTTGAGATGTTGGAGGAGGAGGGTGAGGAGGGACTGGCGGGTTGGTTAGTGGGGGTGGTGTGAATTTTTAATGTCGGTTCGCAGCTTGCGTCGAATTGCCCGACCAATTGCTCCACACCCCATCCACACGTGTGCGGGGGAGGGGGTGGGGGGTTTGGGGAGGGTTACCATGCTCGTCGTTGATTTTCGGAAGCTATGTTTGTCTGATAGCGGCGATTAAGCTGTTGACCCTCACCGTATGCCTATGTGGTGAGAGATAGGAGCTGTGTTTCTTAGGGGATGTTTCCTCGCTCTCTCTCTCTCGTACTCGGTCTCTCACGACGCCCAACGTCTTTCCATGATTGGCCCCGACGCGTTGTTACGTTTATTAATTGAAACACGCATACAAACTGAGAGCGGGATGTTTCTGCAGTGAAACAAAATGTTTTGATCCACAATACAAAATAATGTTATTATATATTGTGTCTCTATATTTCTTCTTCAAAACACATCTTTCGGAAACACTGTACATTTCGCAGAAATTCAATTGGTGCTCTCAGTGCTAAAGTGCATTTCAAAAGTTCCATAAAATTAATTTTTGTATAAATGCCAGAATACTTTGTATCACAACCAAGAAATTATTTATAGATCATCCTGTAAATAGAAAGCTATTTATAATGCAATCACGACGGCATAGTATTTTGGATAATGCTAGCTGTTTATTCAGAAGCCAATCACAATTACAATTAATTAAGAATGATTTTTGTACGACCCATTTGAGGTGCGAAAGGTCAGATTCATGCTCTCGTTTATTTGGTCCCGGCGGTACTTGTGATCCTCACGCAGTGTTGATCACTAAGAGAGGTGCAGAATCACCTGTAGTGATATTTACTGTAAGCAATTTCATTTGATAAATAAATGGGATACAATTTATTGGGCCCGGAGTCAACTAATTAATTGTAAAGGCGCTTTTGCGGATAATCTGCTTCAGAAAACACATTTTACGATAAATGAAATAGCTACGCGTTCAACTTCTAGTGACATTTTATTTCCTAAAAACCCGGTCCTTAATAATAACGGATACAGCACAATGTGTGTTTATCTCCGCGCAAGATAGCATTTTCAGAACCGATCTTTATGTATATAGCCTTGTAGCATTTAAAAAGGCAGACTCTCTCGCGAACAAGACAATAGTGAAGAATGTGAGGAAGCTCGTTTAGTTCCACCCCCCTCCACACTAAATATCGAAAAGCCTCCTCTGGCGTGGACTGGACCCCCGGGGCACTAAATAGCATCAATTATGTTTTCTTCTACACGAGGATTCGATATTTGGTAAATCGGCTTGTGCATGTCTGAAGGGTCCGACGACGTAATGGAAGAAGGGGGGGGGTGGTGGTGCTGGAACGGCCCGGTGTAGCCAAAATAGAAACAATCACAGCTGAACGATATTGCCTCGTAAAATAAAATATGAAATGTATATTGGTTACCATAAAAGGGCGTATATGGCCCCGGCCTTGCATCGCTGATGCCCGAATTTACGTGAAAGTGGATGCATTTGGGCGTTGGAGCGCCTCTCACCGTCTCGCCGCACGACCACTGGGTGAAAGAGGCTTTTCTACAACCGAGAGACCACTGGAAATATAAAAAAATATATTTGCTATAGAATCGATGCCACCTTAGAAATAAATGTTTTAGAGAGCAGGGTTGAGGCGGTACACATTTGGAATGAGGTGGTCATTAGGTTCGATTCCCGAGCTGGACCCTTATTCATTCGATCACCAAGTACCATGTGCCTGCCTCCCCTGACAGTGCTCTCAAATTCATCATGTAACAAGAAAATTTACTCCACTTTACTAGACTTAAGTGATCACATTGGATGGGAATTTTAATTAAAAATTTGGTTCATTTGCGATGCTGGGTTTTCATTACGAGACGACAGGATTTCTAACAAGCAGCACCTAGCGGCATCACACAACCAATCTGCTTCAAATTCAGCTACGGCAAATCTGCTGGAAGATATACTCGTAGTATAAAATATTGGTACAAGAAACTCTGTTGTGAACATGACACAGTACGATACTGCTCTCTCTCTATCTTTGTCCAGCATATTTTAATGTTAATATGACTCAATGAATTTTGCATTGTGATTATTGTTAATAAATGGAGCTGCAACAGAGATTTTATATTTCTTTTCAAATTAGGGAAACATGTCAATGCACGTATGTCTTATTAAATATAATAATTATTATTCTTACCAATTATTTAGAAATAAAGCTAAATTATACTGTAGAATTACAAAAAAAAAAACAATTTAAACTTGAGGGAAGGACATTCAGGTGATACAATGATATTCATTAATTGAAGTTTCACAGCAATATAAATTAGTTTTTTGTATATACATCACAATTCTGAGTTTAGCTCATACTGAATTCATTCCTAGGGGTTCATTTTGAGTTCCAAATATATATATGCGACTAGAACTGCAATGAAACCGTTTTCGAAATTTGAGTAGGACTCAACCATTCGCTTTATAGGATCGAGGGCAGTGAATACACCACGAGCACAAAAACATATATTCTCAAGCCGTTCACCGTGCCAATGTCGTTGGCGGTGCAGTCCAGCGTGTGTTGTTGTTTTCAATAAATTCGCTCAAACAGTTTAAGGTTTCTCCGATAAATTCCAATTCGATTTCGCCTATTTTGCAAGTCACCGTCGCGCGAGCGCCGAACGCGGGGGGCGCTCCGGAACACGCGTGCGCACCCTCTCCAACTGTAAGGTGAGAGCCGTGGGTTGCCTGCGATTTCATTTCGTTTGACGTTTTTACGAGCTCGAAGAATTCGATCCCGTTCGTGCCGCGTGACGTCACAACTACCAAAGTACACGCCGCCTCCGCTCCACCAGCGCTCTTCCCATCGCTCACCGTGGTTGGAGCTGCTCTCGCAGGTTGCCCATAGTCCGCGTCAGGTCATTCACAAATCTTCTCGGAGGGGGCGCTGTCGACTGACCACAAAAAAGATTAAAATTGAAGTATGTATTTTATGGTGCAGCAGCGCTCCGTCTAGCAGATGGATCATCTGTAGGAGAAGCTCTTGACGATAACCGTAGTTTCAGTTTTTGACTCCAAAATGTCCTACAAGGATTGCGTCACTGTACACCACTGATGTCACTAATTCATGGCATATTGGCCAATCGGGTTTCAAACTCAAAAACTCGCAATAAATACTGGAACCTAATCGCGATTTAGAAACAACTTTCAGTCATTTCTTGTAGTACCTATTTTGGACTACTCTCTTTTTCATTTTCAAAAATGAATACCATTTTATTTTTTAATCTCATTTATACGTATTCCTAATAATCGAATCACTAAACTGGTTAAGTGTAAAGTGTTTTAAAAGTGTGCTGCGATCCTTTTTGTTCGCAATATGTGTACAATCCTGAACTTTTGTGACTTGAATGCACCACCAGTGGCAGTATTAAATTCCAAACGACCCGTGATGTCAGATTATAATAAAAACGCTTATTTTGTCGTTACGCTACTTTTGATTTGAAAAATGATAAATGCTCATGATGGCCGACCTCTAACGACCAAAATGGCCGACTTCTACCAACTCAGGTCTTAAAACAACGAAGCCTTCTTCTGTAATTTCCATGTATTTCGTGCTGTATTACTTTCATGTGTGACCATGCACCATTGTCACCATGAATCCAACCTGCTATGCCGACAACGCCATCCATGTAGCTGCAGGAGTGATCCGGCGCGGATCATAAATCTTTGCTTGGGACGCAGGCAGGCGAGAGTGAATTCAATTAGTTTTCTTCCCGTTTGGCAAATGATTTATATCCCCTTCGCCATTGATTCGCAGAAAAGGAATTTTTCCATATTTGAATATTGGCTAATTCCTCTGTCGCGCCGTTCTTCTATATGCATGTGGGGGAACCTCGATGGCGCGCACTCGCTCGGCAGTAAGTGGCGGCCATAAGTTGAGACTTTCTCAAGTCTGAATCGGCATCGTCAGGCTGAATGGGCACATTTCGTCTCTTGTGAAGCTAGTTTATGGCGCATTATTCGATTGTCGACGTTTGTTACCAATTGCCAATCGTATCGATCCGACTTGGTGACGTAGGCTTTTGTATATTCTCGCACTGAGAGTGGAGGTCTGTCAACGAACCACATAGGTGGCGGCACACTACAGTGTTTCTGTTATATTACCCGCGATTGATAGACTGAATTGTCGGATGATACGCGATCATCTTTCGAAAGCTGACAGGCTGGTTCGAAATCACTGTACGATTAGTGATACATGTTCTATAACACTATGTATACTTTTACTGTACATCATCCAAATATGCACGCTGTTCTGCGAATCGCAACATATTTTTATTATTTAGAATATTTTTCAGATTCCCAAGTCAATTTATTTATTTTCTATCACTGTAGTCAACCGCACTACACGAGCTTGGTGCTTCGGCACTATGTGAAGGGCACATTTTCACCAGTATCCCTGGATCGAAATTATCGAGAACCCGCGCCGGGAATCGAACCCAAGACCGCAAAAAATGGTTAAGCAAAATATTTATCCATGAAATTATCTTCTCTGAAATGGCCGCAATTCGTGAAGTCATTCTTGCGGTTAAAGTTGCGTTAATTTGCCGTTGAAAAACAACAGCTCCCTCAGTATGCCTGGCAGGTGGGCTTAGACGTGATCCGAAAAGCGAAGTTTTTGTAGCAGCAAATATAGATGATCCATAACAGAAATCCGAACGACCAGTGCAAGCATAGCCAAGCAATAGCAGTTCTTTCAAAATTTATCAAAAGTATTATTTCAGATTTCAAAAATCAATTGAAATTGGCTCATATGTACGTGCGTGATGTAGACTGTTCTAAGCGAACTGCGAAACAATATCTGCACTGAACTACCACCTAGTTATATCGTCTGTAGATTGTGTATCTATCCCAAGTGCACTGCACTGACACTGGAAAATTTTCCTAACGCCGACCTCGTCGTTTGCTATTCGTAACCATGGTTATATCACCGTGTCCCAGTGCGGAAAATAAGTTCGACTAGCGCGGGGGCACGTTGTGCTTCAGACGCCGTCAGCTTTTTTGCCCGTTTCTTTTATGACCGTCACTATAGAATTGTTTTCGTTTTTTCTCCTCTCCCTCGTCCTCCTCTCAATCGCTCTTGCTCTCTCTCCCTCTCTCGTCTTTTGCTATTTTTTTTCCGAACGACCAAAAATCGAATGGTGTTTTGTCTTCCGGCAAACAAAAGATGACACCACTTAACGTTATTTTTAGCGTGTGTCATATAACTACTCCGAGCCCGTGTTATCTACAGGGGTGGCATACTGGGAGGGGGAAGATGAGAGAGAGAGAGTGAGATGGTTTCTGGGTAATTGACGTCATAAGACATCATTTCGGACTCGATGTGAAGGCGACCCGATTCGTAGAAAAGAATGGGCGACGGGTGAGGTTTGGAAGAAAGAAAATGGGGTGCGTTGGGGTTTCTGGCGGTGTTGGAGGGAGGTTGATGGCGCCTAGAGAATGGGACAGGTGAAAATGTGCAGCAGAGAGGAGTTAGCTGCTTCTGTTGAGGTTGCGGAGAAGTGGGTGGGGTGGGATGGCTGGTGGTGTCGGTCTATTGCTGGCGGAACGAGAAGAATAACTTTTGATTTTTACGATATTTTCGGGTGTTGTAAAGATATGCAACTTTTATGGTCGGCTTCTACCGGAGTAGGCGAAGCTACTGTGCGCGGAATATTGAGTAGGACTTAACAGCGGGACCCGCTCTGAAAGGCCCACGTAAATCACGGGAAGGAGGCCTGGGCGAGGAGGGGTAGGGGGTGAGGGGGTAGATGTAAGCACCTAGCCCCACCTCTTCTTCTTCCCTCCTCCCTTCAGGTTCCTCCAGCCCCACACTCGTCCGTGCATGTTGGAGCGTCTTGTGTGCTATCCTCCTCACACCCGATGGTCATTCGCAAAAGTATTCTCGAGGGACAATGTGAAATGTAAGAAACCTTTTTTCGTGGATGACAGTGCCTTTTTTTAATTCATAAACGGTTAGCAAAGTCAGCACAATTGATCTCTTCACCATGAAAGATACTGCCTTTCACAATTCAAATTCAATAGCAACATCCAGCGTTAGTTAAGATGGTTAGAGATCCGTGCGATTGGTGCTTCTTTTCCATTCCTTATGCAATATATATTTTTTTACTCAATCAACTGTATTCAACTGCGCTAAAGGCGTTACGTCCCCTCATGGTGCTGAGGCTCTACTAGGTGCTAGTCGAATCTGGGCTTCAGGTGTCCATGAGGTTATGAAAATTCCCTCCCACCCATTTTGGTAGCACCACCTCCATTGTGTTTCTCTTGTAACAAGAGATGCACTTGGGTTTGCCCCGTGCCACGATATGATTTGCCTTTTTGGTACTCTTCGGGTGGGGGAACGGTGCCGGTGTTGGGTTCGTCGCCAATTGCGGCGTTTCTATGCGAAGCTTGTCTCGGGCCCAGCACGGCGCACCCATCAGCGCCGGTGCCGGAAAACAACAAAAATGATTTAAGCTGCCCCCGAACGACTGACGCGCTCCTCTTGCCAACGTCCCTTTTCGCTCCCGGCGTGCAATTGAAATGAGCGACGCCGTTACCCCAGCCAGCGTCGTGCTGCATGTTTACTCGAAATAAGTTACAACCAACGAAACAGGAACAACTAGGTTTAGAGCAACGCGACGCGAAAACGAGAAACGGAGTTCGCCTATTTGTGCCTAGCGGTGGTCGGCATTTTCGAACACTTTTTGCCGCCTGCCGGTCGCCACACACACACTGCACTGAAACACCCCGTACCAATGCTGCACCGCATGACACCTTGTTGTGAGTGGTTGCCTACTTTCGGGATGTAGGTCAGGCAAATCTGTATTCAGTGCTTTGAGTCATTACTTATGTTGGTGACCTTCTGAGCTTGCTTGAGAGATCTCAATTTTCATTGAAATTTTGGGTAAGCGGGCTTTCGAGATCACAGGCGCTATCTTCAAGTTCAGACCACGCAACCTCTTCAGTACATTCGAAATCATTAATCATAATTGGGTTTAATCAAGTTTTTACTACGGCGTCTGCCTCATCGAAACGCATCAAACTCATCGAAAGATAATTCAAAAATTCTACATTACACTTCAATACTTGAGCACATTTAAAATAAGTATTTTTCCATTCGAGAATGAATAGTAATACTTTGTCACGCCGACTTTGTTCAGTGTATAAACGCTTGGATTAAGTATGCCTAAGGGGGACGTAACGCCTGTAGTGCGGCTGACTACAGTTGATTGGAAACAAAAACGTGTGTTTGGCATATGTAACGAGAACATGATTTGGTAATTGTCTTTGAAAGAAGAACGTCTGGATTATTTTCGATAAAAATGGGGGTTGTGCCCGGGACAGGCCGGACGAAAATAGACGAACAATAGTTGGTGATAACTCTTCTAATATAATAATAGTAAACAAACGTCTTAGCTGAATCGTCATTCCCACGTTTTTCTAGTTCAAGTATTTTATTTTAAATAATAGTTTACAATTATTATATTAGAAAAGCTATCGCCAACTTTTGTGCGTATTTTTTCGTCCGGCCTGTCCCGTGCACAACCCCCATTTATGTTTGAGAACAATTTAAACGTTATATAATTCAATTTATTTCCTTATTTGCTGCTTAGTTTATCAGTTAGGAATTTAAAATAATACAATTAAAAGAGCAGAAACCAGCTAGTTTCATTATTTAGACATGAAAATTCGTGTAAGAACTTTTGTGCCGCCATGTACGTGAGTGTAACGGGCGCTGCGAAAAGCTCCCCCCGACGTGGCTTCGTGTAAGACACGGGTGCCACCCAATTTGCCACTTGTTAGGATGAATGAACAATTGGTAATGTTTTCGCGAGTATCGCCCAGAAGTAAGCATTAGTACATCGTCGCATTAGAAGACATTCGATTTTTCGTTTCTTATAGTAGTTGTAAATTGCACTTCAACAGGGTATCCACTTTATTTTATTTATTACACTGTAGTGTATATCAATCTGAAGAGGAGTTTCTGTACCCCTCTTGGTGCTTTGGGACTATGTGAGGGACACATTTTCACTAATACACCGGGTTCGAATAATCCAGAGCCCGCGCCGAGAATCGAACCCAGGACCGCCGAACCACAGTCAATCGCTGAACCAACTGCGCTACGACGAGTCGTACAGTTTATAATTTTTCAATTTCTATATTTTTTTAATGCGTCGCTATCCTGCAATACAACCTGAACCCACCTTTGTCCCGAAGGATTTGTTAGCTTAGAGACGAAAGCGGATTCTTTAAACCTTTACAAACGTCTATCCAGTGGTATCTGCTTCTAGACCTTTCAGTACTTTGAAATGCATATTTTATTTCATTTTTACACCAGTTTATCCTATTGTTTCACAATGCTTACAACCCTTTTGAGTTGTTGATGTCCCAATTAATTCTGAGACTTGGATATTGTGGCAGATTCGGTTATACTCTGTAGACTCGTAAACTGCCTGTTTCGCTTTACAGAAAAAATATACGTCAAGGCAAATAATTATACAGATATTTCCCAAAGGATCGCTAATCGGCAATGAACGACCGTGATGGGCCAAGGTGTGGCCGAGCCACGGTCGAATCCATCGGGGGTATCCCTGGTTACATTCCCGGTAATGAAAGTTGGGACTTGGAAGGGTCTCTGCGGACAAACCAAAGTAAATGTGTTGACGCGTGCGTCATTAGCACTAATAGGAACTGCCAACTACACGGGCCAACCTGATTCCGTCACTAACATTATAGAGATATATGAGCACAGGCATTTGATATGTTACAGTAAAGGCAAGAATGTCTTTGCGCCCTAAACACATGGAGCAATTGGATAGATGACTAGGAACTTTTGGATCCGTATTTTTTTGAGTAAATTTAAATTTTAATCTTGTGGTTCGTCACAATTCGCTGAAGCGTTTGACAATCAAGTGATTTAAATTTTTTTTTTAAAAGAATACATTCACAAAAACATATTTTTATTTCTGGCGAAGCTGTTTTTATTAAAGCGCTTTATCAATTGATCGTTAACCATATTAATCACTAAATCTAAATAAAACATTTATTTTATTCGAATAAAAAAAACGAATTTGGATCTCGATCAAAAATACAAAGTAACATTGGCGATATTTTATAGTTAATAATTTACTTAAATTTTCCAAACAATTACGAATTTTTGACTTTCTTTATGCATTTTCTTAATTTCTCTGTTCATTCAAATCTCAAATCTAAAGAAAATAAAAGCACGCAGCGTGATGAGGGGTAGCGCCATCATTTAATGATAACTTTGTTATACGCCTGACTAACTTTCATATATAATCTGATATATACGATTGTATCTATTATATCGTCATGTTCCATTGAAAGAGAACGAACGTCTTATGTGGTCACCGATATAGAATCTGTTCCTTTTGGCTGCACCCCGCCGCTCGTTTCTTGTGTCACCGGTCCGCCGACCCACGCTCGACCGTCTCAATTGTTGATAGTGCGTTGTCCTGTCCGATAATTGCTTTTGAATGCGAGATATCGAGGTCAGCAGCATCACTCTGCGCATGCGCAGTGACCAGTCCCGCGCACTTTCAAGTCCTCAGAGCGTTCTATCGCAGCTCCCCCCTTGCTCTCGGTCGCACTCTCTCCATCGCGTTGGCACGCTAGCCGCGCTGTTTATTTAATAACAAACACTTGTTCCGCTTTAATTGGATATATGCGATGAGTTTTCCGGCCTGTATCGATTGCTGCTCTGTCGACTGATTCTAATTATAGCGTCGGCAATAACAAGAAGGACGCTATCTTGGCACCATTCGCTCTCCAGAAAACCAAAGAACTACATCGGATCTTGCAAGTCGACTGCATAGATCATCCCCGGGGAGGGGGTGCCGCCATTTCCAACTTGTCAGCTAAATCGTACAGATGTTCGCCTTAAGCTGAGATAACCAATCGCTGAGTGCATTCGAACTTTAAAATTTTAATGAGAGACTACTGCGGGGGAAATAAGCCTAACAATTAACGGAGATAGTGGCGTTCTCTTTCTTGAGCGATTTGTTAAGGACCAAGTACCTGCAATCGTACAGGTGCTGGTGCTCGAAAATTCCGAAGGTTTAAGTCGGGAATCGAACAGCGATCATGGGAATAGCTCGACACGCTAACCGCTTTACCACACGAAACCTCATAAGTGGCGATCTAGTCCTAAACAAATGTAGGCCATCAAAAGGTTCTGCGAATTTTTCCGATACCTGGATTTGAACCATCCACCCGGCATGTCTATCATAAATTATGTAAACCGCCAATAATTCCATGTTACAACCCACAGCTAATAGGCCACCAATCACCACTGTAAGATCAGAAAGATTTATAATATCAGAAAGACGACTGTTCTTTTCATCAGTGGAAAGACTACCATGCAAAGCATTGGTTATTTTCCGAGTTTCAATTTTTCAATTGCTGCGTCATTCCCATAGCTGGTTCCTCTATGGAGATCTCTTGCTTTTCAGAATAGTTGAATTTTGTTTTCGTGGATCAGGTGAGTCTGAGCCATCTTGATAGTTAGTTTACTGTCTGCAGCGTTTCTTAAGGGAGACTTGATAATTTTCTCGCTGACGAAGCTCTTCTCAAAGTATTTTCGGTAGTCTTTGGGTAGCCTTCCGTCCTGCATGCGGTCTCTGGAGAGAACGAGGAATTCGGGAGGGGCCAAGAGCTTTTGGAGAAAGAGAGAGCGCGAGCAAAAGCTCTATCTCTATCGCCTGACTCCCCCAAGAGCTCCCCCGTCTCCTCTTTGCTCTTGTCCCCGCATTTGCGGCGCCACCTTCAACTATACGGCACACCGCTCCAGCACCACTAACCGCACAGGAGCAGCTCTACTCTCAACTGGTTTGTGAAACGGTGAATGCGTCAATATATCCTCCTCCGACCATCTTTCAAAAGTTGTAATTAACTTTAAAAAA
The DNA here is from genome assembly GCA_034698785.1 of Mycogona germanica. NCBI lineage: Eukaryota > Metazoa > Arthropoda > Diplopoda > Chordeumatida > Chordeumatidae > Mycogona > Mycogona germanica. The sequence goes on from JAQGBY010000009.1 coordinate 15,097, forward strand.
TAACATCTTCACTTATACAAGCAATCTTAGTTATACACAATATTGCAAGAAATGAAATGTTTTAAAATAAACAATGTCTATTATCGAGATTTATCTGTATTCGAGATTCTTAATTAATGGAAACTTTTCTTATGTCCACGGTTGATCGAGGCCATGCTGCAATTCTGTTGTTTGCTCGTCTCGCAGTACGACTTATCGTAGCCCAGTCGGGACTGCGACTGACTGTGACTCGGCGGCCTCGAGTTCGATTCCCGGCGCGACTCTCGGTAATTTTGATCCCGAGGTACTGGTGAAAATGTGCTCCTCGCATAGTGCCTATGCACCAAGAGGGGCACAGATTGGGGCACAGCGACTACAGTGATGGGGAAATAAAACAAAAAACAAATCTGGTTTCTGCCTAAAATAATGTGAACTTTTGAGTAAACAATAGCCGTTCACCAGTACCAGTATTCTAATTTTTTATGTGAAAATCCTTTTTTGACTGAAAAATCATTTAGTGACCAAACTGGTGTCTAATATGCTGGCACGTTGTAGTCAAAGTGATGGGGGCGCGCCGGAAGAACAAGTGGGATAATATTGAATAATGACTGATGTTTTTGTGAGGCTTTATTGAAAATGAATTGAAAATATGGATATACAGTGTGGTATTATAATAATAATCTTACAATTAAAAATGGAAAACGTTAATCGAATCGAATGAAATTTCGCAAACTTATTGGCAATATATTCCTTTTTGAATTGCCCTCGTGCACGCAAAGCAAAACTCAGACGTCACATACACGAGAGCAATTTAAAAGGGAATGTATTGTCAATAAGTTTGCGAAATTTCATTAGATTCGATTAACGTTTTCTATTTTTAAATGTAATTTTTAAAATAATTCATTTTGTTTAGTCCACACTGTATTTAGCAAATCTCTAAACTAATAGTAGCGGTTTCTTGACTCGTTGGGAAAAGATAAAGATGTTCGAGCAGACACATATTAGAATAATTAAAAACCAGAAAAAATGTTCCGATTGTTATTAGGGTACCAAGTGAATATTGTCTGTGAGAAGACAATGAACAGGAGTGCGTCTTTAAGTGGGCGATTGCTTCGAGCAGACACGCGCCACAACAAAGCAGATTGCTGGACAGACCTCAGGAACGTGTAATCGATAACGCACGCAGGTGTATCGATATTCATCTGGTTTGCAGGGCGAGTGGCTCTATCGACGTGAAAATATAGCCGATGGGTGGTGATGGTGATGGTGGGGGTGCTGCTGGTGGTGGTGGGGGTGGAGTTGGGGGTGGCACGGGAGATATAGTGGGCCGGCTGCAGGCAACTCTGAGCAGATACGTTTTTATTACGGTTCTGGATTCGCCGTATGGCGCCACTGGGGCTGCCGCAACCACTGCACCACGAAAAACAACAAAAAGAGATAGATTTTTTTGTCGATAATTTATGATGCTTGCGGGGCTTTCAGTCTGCCGACGATTCCCGCGAATGACGCTTGGTGTCGCTAGCGAGCGAATATCGACATCGCATCCGTTCGTGGTCCGACAACAGCGTATTTTTTTTGTTGGTTTCTGGCTACCCTTCCAATTATCCTGACCCTAAAAACAACCGAGCAAACTTGCAAATACCACACGCATAAACATATCTTCGCAAGAGCAAGTACAAACGACGAAAAGGGTCTGCAAGTGATCGACTAATCGATAATCGAAAGATGCAAATTCGCCCCGATGATGTCGTTTCTTTATCTAGCGGCACCGAATTTATTCGGCTAACTTCGGATGACGTACATAATTCAGACTATACCGTGATCCAAATTTATTCAAATGATTGATCTCCGAAACCGGCTAGATGCAAAATAAAGAAATAAATCAAGTCACATAGTCGTTTGTATTTCAAGTCTCGTGACTCCCGACTATTGTACCAACACAATTTATCGTATTTTTTAAGAAGAAAAAATGATATCCTGCTGATAATATGGTGTAACTGTGACGTAAAAAAAGAAGAAAATGTTGCTGCGGTCAGGACGTTCTTGCTGCATGACTGCTCCTATTCATTCTCGACTTAGCCGTTTTAGATCGATATACGAGCATATACAGTAGTTGCGATTTATTCATTCTGAGTAGGCAACGACATTGACACAATACGGTACACGTTACCATGTTGACTTGCAGTGAACAAAATGGCGACTTTAGCAATAAGTTAACGTTGCAGTCTAGTAAACTAATGACTCCCACTGGACCATGATCAATGTAGTCAGTTTCGCCTTGGATCGGTAATTATGAAAAATATGTTTCCTGAAATTGGGATCACCACTCTTACATTGTTCGATTATATATTGCTAACAAAATATCTTACCTGTTGTTAATAATTGGCATAGATTCTTGCATAGTAACATTTGTTAGCGTATTCATTCGCTTGTTTTTATAGTTTAACTGTAGTTTAATAACCCAGCAGGTTATTCCACTAAAGGAAAACGTTATTATCTCATAACGTCTTCCGATGCACATTAGACGCACCCAGAAATCCTATTCCTCAAGCTTTCCCTCACCAGCGTAAAGCCCGCACCCTTTCCTCTCAACCGCCACATTGGCCTTCCTGCTTTTGTGCTGCCATTCTATCTTCCTCTCACTAGCCTCGCGGCCATTGATTAATAATTATCGTTCCGAATCCAATGCTCATACTATTATCCTCGCGTCTCATTCCTGCCCCCAAAATGTACAGTTCCACACTGACACACAATACAATAAAATTCGCTCGCTACTCAGCTCCCGCTCGCTCATAAAGCTCGCGAGAGGAGCCTGTCGTGCACTTATAGCAATTTGACAAAATTAAAATACGATTGAATATATCCTATAGTTCTTGCAGAGCAAAAGTCAATTTGCTTGACCGCAAGTTATAAAGGGAGTTGACCGGAAAATATCGTCAAATCGATCAATTGTTCAAAAGTTGTCAACCCTTTACGGAACATGAGCACCAAAGGTTGTGGTGGTGGTGGCGGCGGTTGTCGCTGCTGCTGCTGGTGAAGGTGGCGGCGGCCATCCAGGTGATGCTGGAGGTGATGCCGGCCATCACTACTGATGCTGGCGGCGGTGACGGCCGTCGCTGCTTAGTTGCTGGTAGTGGTGGCCCGGTGCGGCCACCACTACCAGGAACTACCAGCACTACCAGAGTCCACTCCGGGAATCGAACCCGGGGCCGCCAAGCCACATTCAATCACAATACCAACTGGGCTACGACGAGTCGTACAACTTCCAGGCTGAGGCCGACAAAATCTTTTCCCCAGTCTACGATCCGAAAATGCAGGTTATTCCTCGATAAATAACGCTACAGGAAAACGTTATTACCGTATCTCATACATGTATAGTATCTGACTAGCAAATAAAGGACTATCATGAGACTCGTGAATTATGACCAAGTTGACGTTTTAGTCGTCTTGGGCCATGAATAATTAAAGGGTTTCACTTATTTTCCTCATTTCATGCCATATTCAGTCTTTTATCATATCAGATATTTTTTTAATTAGAATTAAGAATGCCTCAACTTATTTCCTAATTATTACTCTTGAAATAACGCAGCAACATTTATATATCGCATGAATCTTATTATATGGTAATTAATGAATAGATAATATAGAATAAATAACGTCACTGCTTCTCCACTGAGAATCAATGCTCGCGAGTCCCAACCGAGTTTTGATTTGCCTTTATCCATGTCTCCAGCGCATAGATCTCCACCCACACCCCCTTTTCAATCCTCCCCTGTGCTCTTGCGTGGAGGGCTTTTGACGCACTGCCACCGAGGGAAGATGTTGACAAGCCTTGTTCATGGTCGGGAGCCTTTTAACCATGTTTCTGAAGACCGAGTAACGATCTCTTGTGTTCTTCGGTTGGGAAAGTGGAGGGGGAGGGGGAAGGGGGAGGCGGGGTGGTGCGGGGGTGGGGGTGGCGATGTTCAGCTATTTAAATTGATGCCCAGGACCCCCTAGCCAGGGGGAGCCAGAAGTGCGCTCATTCCGAGTCCAATAAATCATCCTAATCCTTCGATAGCTGCAACATGGCATTCAAAAAAAGCTCGTCGCCGTCGCGGTCGGAGTAGAGAAATGTCGTTCGGAAAACGAAGGAGCCCCGCCCTTTTAGTCGCCCCTCCCTCATGCCCTCTCCGCGTCTCTTCCTCCTCACGTCCGCCCGAATACATCCCATGGTTGTGCTTATTGCTTATTCGAAGGGTCTAACGATAAACCGCACTTATCGACTTACGAGTACGAATTACGAATTTATTTTTAATAATAAAGATACACAACAAGTAATTTTATTCTTTCAGTCAGACTCTAACATCAATTATGGCGAGGAACGTTGACTCTACTTAACAGATTTTACAGGAGAATCTACTATCTCAACTAAATTTTATTTCAACAGCCCGCCCCATACAGAATAAAATGATAACTTTATTGTTGTGTATAATTCCTCAATTATCAATAATTCGCAAAATAAACACATAAAATTAAATAAGCAGGAAAATAATTAAGTGTTAGTATTGCCACGTACAGAGAGCTCCGTACTACCTCTGATAGTTATAACATACATAGTTAAAAATGAAGATATTTCTTTCTTTATTTTATACCTAGTTAATATTGAGTGTTCTGCAAACATTGCGTATTAACATAATGTAAAAATATACTCCAAAGGTTTGATGACATGTTATTTGCAGCCATATAGAATCTGGTGAACAGAAGAACACATGGTAGCACACTAATCGATGTCACATGCTCGCGGCTTAAGCGCATTTTAAGCCGTCCCAGTAGTAATGCGATTACAGCTGAAAGCAATCTGGGGGCCCTGAGCTGAGTACACAGAGCCCACCCAAGTGAGTCCAGGAATTCTGTCCCGCCTCGAATCCCGTCACGGCCCGCCCCAGCCCGATGACCACCCACCCGTAGAGATAAAACTCGACGTGGCGAAACCCTACAATCCCATTACTGTTACTACCGTCAACATAAATCTTTCGAACTTGACGAATTTACGACAGACAGCCTTTGACTCGCAAACACTCGGAATTGGCGACAGTTTTGTTGCTGATTTCGTTTTTAGATGCTCAGTCATTGTCGTTCGCGCGCGTCAACGATTCGCGTTTCGTGTCCAACCATATGAACTCCTGTTTGTTCACTCTCTCTCGTGTTTGTGGGGTGTGATGATCGAAACTTGACTTCCAGAAGTAATGCCAACAACTTTGTTTCATTGCTGATACATATGAGGTTCATGGGCGAAACAAAATATAAACAAAACCAGCGGTGTTTCGAGATTTGGTGGTAATGGAACAAAATACACTCAGTAGCCTCAGAGACGCCACTTTCCAAAAATGTGCAGACTCGAAAAAATATTTTTTTTTTAATGGATAAAGAAATTAAAACATTATAAACGAGAATCATAATTATCAGATCGCTTCGTTATTGGTTATTTTGTAAATTTGCTGCCAGACGAATTTTCTAACAATTGATTTTCTAATGGAAGCTTAATTCTTTCTTTGATGATCAACAAAGTCTTTGAGTCGTTCGGTTTGGCAAAATGTTGGCGACTATATAAATATTTTCAGGAACTCTTTCAGGATTTAGATTGTGCGTAGGCCACGAGCAGATTCTGTTTGATACTTTGTGGCAACTATTTTTTATCCTAAATCCTAAAGCCCCCTGGTCACATACAGCGTCTGTTCTCGAAAATATATTTGTTGAGCTATCCGCTTCTCCATTTCCTGTTTGCCTTTGACTATTTTATCTATTCATCCAAAATGGTTGTCGTTTCACGGTCGGTTCGACCGTCGGTGCAGTTGGAAACGTTACTTGCAAAGTGGTAGAACTCTAGCAAAAGTGTTCTAGTAGAATTCCTAGAGTCCGAGTCACAGTCTTACCTTGCGGACTCAGCAATATCGGATCACCCGCCGCAGTTTCGCCTTCACGCAATTCTGAAGTTTATTTAATGGGTGGATGACATTTGAGTTCCACCTTCGAAGGTGTATAGATATCTATGGAGGAGGCGTGTGTGTGTGCGTGGTGAGCTTTCTTCTTTCATTCTACCAAACTGGAGGGGCCTCACGCAAACTACCTTTTTTTACTTCCACTTCGGGCCCCGGCAATTGCTTCGCTCCACAGTTGGAGTGTTCCAAGCAACCGGCGCTCGAGAACCATTTATTTACACACGTTTTCACGAGCAGCTCACTTTAAAAGGGCTACCCGATTTTTTTCTTTTTCGTTTTGGTCGTTCGTTTTTCTTTTTTTTTTCTTCGTCTCTTTTTTTCCCCTCCTCGTTCATCTTTGCGGTCGCCTACGTTTTAAGGTTTGTTAACCTCGGCCGTCGTTTTGCGGAGCAGGAAGTAGTTTCGGGGCGGTCTTATCGTGTGCCGAGAGCCCGACAAAAGACTCTCTTTTGGCTCTCTGCGTTTGGCGAAGACGATATGAGCTCGAGCGCACGCCATGACATTTTTCGACATTTGCTTTGGCGCGCGCGTTCAATTCGCCCCGTTGGTGCATTTGAAAAATCAAAACTATTTTCAATTGCGCGTCGCTTGTCGTGGTCGCTCGTCCTTTAGAAAAGTCACACGCAACCACCCCGACATGAAATATTTAAAAACAAATTAGTAGGTGATTTTTTAAATAGCAATATCAACACGGCAGCTAGTGGGCTTGTTGGATACAACTAACAGATTATGAAGTGATTTTCAGTTCGTCGTTTTAATATTATCTTTATCCGATGTGTTTAAGATATTTTTAGATTGTGAGTGTATTATCATTTTTTGTGTAAGTTTCAGAAATTGGCTCTGCATACTCTATACAGGTAGTTGAAAAATTGCCACCATAATTCTTGTTCCTCAACATTTTTGTATTTTTAAATATATAAATTAGTTTGTGATAGCCATAAAAATTGGTACAGAAAGTTTAATATAATTTTTAAGCTAAAGTATGCACTATTCACAACAAACTATCCATATTCACATAATAGTTTATATTTTTTTCATTCTTCATATTTACAGATCTCACCTTAAGTCTTTAAGAATTGCATTGCCTAATTTGCAAGATTTGGTAGCGGGTCGCTCTCAAGCCGCAGTTTAAATTCCAGAGTTCTCCTTCAGTGTCGCCCTGGATGATACCTCTACTCGACACCGAACCGACAAAGGAAGATGGCCTATGGGCGCACGGGCTGCCGACTCCATATCGGCAAACGACCGCGGGTGTCGCCCGTGCCTCGCATCCCTAACAGGATCGAGTAAGGAGGTGGATGGGGCGGGAGAGAGATAGAAGAAAGTGGGGGGGGGGGGATGCGTAAACCCCCACCTACTGCCATGTGGCTTCCCCGCACTACCAGACGGCATTGCGGGCAAGTTGGCGTACGAGCCAACCCCCGCTATATTAAATATTGGGATGGGAAAAGTTTTCATTATATCGGGTGTAGTGAGTGCCCGGGGTTAGCATTGACTTAATGGGGAGATGTCGCTGTAGGCTTGTAGTGTGGGATGGTGTCACGCGGAGCGGCGGGTGCTACAGGGAGAGTTGGCCACCTCTCTATCTCCTAACCCCATCTACCAAACGCTCGCTCTCCGGTCGCACGAATGGCTGGCATCGCTGGAATTTCATTAAGTTTATTAGCGGGGGAGTTGGATGACGCCCGGTGTAGCACTGACGGGAGACAGTTGTTTTTCGGACCGTTGACTACCCCGACCGACGGAAGAGGTCGCGACCTATTCTTTGTGAATGCTTGCCATCTATATCCGAGGCAGTTGTTTCATAATTTCCGAAGAGCCCTTTCTTTTCGGCTTATCCTCTTACAGTACTACGTCATCTTAATACCCCTGTAAATGTCCAAGAGCGATTTTATTGGGTAGGGCCAAATTTCGATTATCCCTACAATCATATCAGATAGTATTTATTTTAATTAGTGTTTAATACAAATTAATTACATGTAGCTCTTTATAACATATTGAATGAAAAAAATATGTTGTGATACAGAATAAATAACAACAAATATATATATGAATACTGAAACAATCATCAACATTGTTTTAACATACAGAAATATTATTAAAAATATGGTGACATTTATGGTGATATTGAATCAAAAAAATATGTTGTAATACAGAATAAATAACAACAAATATATATATGAATACTGAAACAATCATCAACATTGTTTTTACATACAGAAATATTATTAAAAATATGGTGACGTTAAAAATGATTCGTTAAAACTGTGCCATTTCCGACACAATTAATAAACAATAATTGTTCATGAGGGATTTAGTTAGGACGTCTGGATGATATTTATATTAAATGGTGAATTATAAAACTGAGCTCGCCACTCGGTTCGTCTCCTTCATTCGGCCTGTCCCGAATTCACCATTTAATAGATAATTGTTCTTTTCGAAAAAGTTTTGAATAACATTTCTAGTTTTCAAAGTTGCGGTTACCTGAAGTATGCCTCTCTATAAACTGAAGGTCTTGGGAGGATGTATGAGGACGTTTAAGGACAAATAAGAGAGGGAGCAAGGGGGATGGTAAAATCGTACGGTGGTGGTGGGTGTGGGGGATGATATCGTAAATAAGGGCGACGGGCATGGCAGCCGCAAAATGGAAGTGGGATGGAGGTCCGCGTGTGGCATGCGCGTTCCCAAACACCGTGAAGTATTTTTGTTTTAAGCGAGCGATAAATGTCAGAACGAAGAGAGAGTGCGTGGACCGACCGACCGACCGCCCCACGGTTGTCCTCGATGCCGCAAATAGTTCACTCCCGCCCCGCTTGCTCGTGCGAGAGACTCGCGGGGTGACCCAGAGCGCGCGCGCACGCGAGAGAGAGGGGGATTTTGGGGCGCGTGTGCGACGGTGGCGGCTAGGCGGCCGCACCAAAATAATCGAACGGAAGAAATGAATTGGAGATCCCGTCCGCGGATAACGCGAATGGCACCTCGGGAGGCCGTTTGGGTCAGCGCTTGGCGCCGACACGGGATATTGGTCATTACGGGGATAGGAGGGGTGGGTGGGGAGAGACGTGTGGCGCGGGCGTGGGAGCTTTATTTCATCGGGACCGGGACCTCGTCTGTGCATCCATGCGGCGGTGGACTGTGCCGTGCCCCCTCATCCCATTCACCTCCCCCCCCCCCGTGACAAATATATAGATTTGTCGTTGTTAAAATGTGGCCCGTTTCGTGGCCGAATCTCAACCTGGCTCGTATTTCTTCCTCGTCGATGGCACACGGCCCCGGCTATCGAGCTGACAAGAGAAACCTGGGCGCTTTTATTCGGAGCTCTTAATTCCACCTATTTGGGCTTGCGTGGGAGAGAGGCGCGCGCCGACCGACTAATTCGACGCGCCCCACCGACACGACCAACCTACACGTCCTCCTGAGACCCGGACACAATGCGATTGAGTTTGAAACGGACGAATCACAACTGTGATTGTTCCCACGACCGATTTTTTGAATTGCAAAAATGTACGAGTCCCATTCTTTGAAACTAAAAATTGAAATTTACATTTTGGCACCCGAAATGCTGTCTGAAGCTACATATTTTTCATGAAATCATAATTTTATTTCTGTGTGAGGGTGAATGATTTTCCGTATTTTGTATTTTATAAATACAAAATTGCTGGAAATCGCTTTCTTAATCGTATGCCATGTTTCGAAATTATTTTTTGTTCACACTATCTGGAGTTGTCAATTATATATTTTTTTAAAATCGTTTTTCAATCTTGGTTTCCAAATCGGTTGATCATTTGATAAATTATAACAAAATACACTCTCACGAGGATGTCATTTTGGGAACAGGTTGGGCGTGATGCAATCACGTATGCGGAAATAATTGATTCTCATATGTTTAGTCCGTTAAATGAATTTCAATGTAGAGTAGGCCTCAGGAGCATGTAAGTGACGCATATAGGAAATAACTACTCTTTAACTGTTGAAAGTATAACTGCGACTCTGTACAGTAACCTGTGCACGTTTGTAAATTGCTTTACTCGAAAAAATTGTTTTTCGCCAACAGATGATGTAATCGATCAACATATGGTGTAATGACGTCTGTTTTCGTCCAATCTTCTTTTTTTATTCTACTAGCATCAGGTCACAGACATACACTGAAATGTTCCACTCCATATCCGCATCAGCCAGAGACAGCTACGCCTTTACGAACGTCACCGAGCAACGTAGTCGTATTACATGTATAAATCCCATTTGCACATAGAAGATTACAGTTTTTTACTCTTATTAATTCCGAACGAAATAAAAATGATGTGCCGTGACAAGGACGATATTGTTATGCAAATGCGTCGCGCGGGTGAACGCTGTTGTTTGGGGCACGGATGTTTTATTTCAGCCGTGAGTCCTTCGCTCTACGTTGCGATACACCGAGTTGTGATCTGTACTATGGTTGCAAAATAACAAGAAAGTGGTCAGAAGCATTCAATTAATTTTTTAATATGAAACAGTCGTCAAACAAGAACATTATAAGATATTTCGTTTTCAGCTTGCGCTGCAGAAAGATATTTAAATTATTATTTTCATTTTATGCTGAGACATTAAATAATGAATGATAATATGTAGCGATATTTTTTAATGTTTCATTGCTGATTCGATAATGTTTCATTGCTGATTCGATAATGTTTCAAACTAATTGTTTTCAAATTAATTTGTGCTCGATGAGTCATTAAAGTTTCATCTCCCTTGTACTGGATCAAACACTATTTATTAATGAGAAACTGAAAATTAAATTATTTTTACATATTGAAACAAATAATTTAAACATGTGGTTCAAAATATTATGAAGCACATCCTAAATGGGCGATACCCATAAATATTTGTGCTACTACTAAGTACGAGAAAATCAGTCCTACTTCCAAAAGATAGCATACCTTTAAATCTATTCCGGAAAAATTCCCAAATTCATAAACCTCACCTAAAAAAATTCATTGAAAATTGGCAATTCTATTGTGAATTGTTTATGGAAAGGCGGCCGATTTTTGTGGCCATTTCCGTTTACTGCTGCGGCGGTGCTTGGTAGGCGAACACATGGAACCAGGTTTGGAGGATGTTCGGCAGTAGGAGTTAGGGGGAAGGAAAAAATCCTAGAAAGTTTCTTTTGTCGGCCATAAATCTAGTTGCGCTGTTTCCAAGAAGTTGGGCCTCTCCCCCTCTTCTGCGCACCATTTATACAGGTTATGGCAACCTCTTGCTCCCGCCCCATCCTCACCATCGCCCACAACCCGAATAGGCTCTCTCTCCTCGAGTTCTGTCCATGATGGAGAGCAGAATCCGCGATGCCCGCCAGGCGGAGCGCGACGCCAACAATTTATGTTCTTCTTGCCCCGTCCGACACTTTCCTGATCCGATCCTCCGTCATAAATATATCCTGTCGCGTTCTAGGGCGGGTTATTTCGTACGCGTGCGCTACGGGCTGTGCTCCTGCTTTTGTTTTTGCAGCGTTCTTGCTATTTACTTCCTCCCGCGACCATCTGTTTATTTCAATGCATTTGGTCAACCAGACTCCCGAAGAGTCACACATTGGTGTGACGCGCCTGACGTTTATCACAAGGTGGCGCTAGTAGATCGAAATTGTTGCGCCATATCCTGACCACCTCAATCCCTATTCGCCACTAGGAGCTCATAATGAGTGATAATCCAAAAAACCCTTTCGCAGAGCCTGATCATCGATCACAATCGCAGAAGCACCGAAAACTACTGAATGTCTGGAACGTCACCGAACCAATAAAAATCGTCATCTAGTTAAAAGTCTCCATCTCAAGCGTTCATGAAATTTGACAAATTGGTCATCAGGTGTAGAGAAAATGGAGAACCAGCAGCAGAAAATGGAAGATTTGAGTCTTCCAATTGTGAAGAATAATTTACTGTCGCTTGCAGACTGATGTTCACTGTTTTTATTTGTTATGCAGGTTGTATTAGCATCAAAGGGGAGCCAGAATATCTTTATGAAAACTGTTCGTAATGGACTTGAGGGTCTGTGGAGGAATTACTGCTGCCGGACTTGACTTACAAGCGGAGTCGCGATGCGACGCGCGACCGTTACATTTGTCCGAAGTCCTGTTTTTGCTCCTCGACGGCAAATCGCTTTTTTGCCCGAGGAAAAAACTCGATGTCTGTGTCCTTTCGAAGGAGGGACGGAATGGAGGGGGGGGGGACAAGTGATGGGACGTGAATGGAGGATGAAGCGCCTCCTGGCGGTGAAATTGGGGAGGTGGTGGCACGCGACCCGGATCGCCTGCTTCTTGATGTGGCGCTGTTGTTGACCGGCGAAAGTTGGCTTTATACTTTTTTAAAAGGAGCAGCGGGCCCGTGTAATAGCTATCCTTTGACTCCTGCTGCCATAAAGAACCGGAAGGAACGACAAAAAAAATACTTCAGCGACAATATCGTATATCGTGGAACGTATTGTAACAAAACGAATTTTGTTTCCTCCTTTACGCAATGCAAACACTGATTCTGCTATTTTGTTAAATTGTCATAGAAACCTCACGGAATTTGGAAAAATGAGTGTTGGAATTATTTATGTTTTATTTATTCATTGATAAACATATTTGAACAATCAAAATTAGTTTGAATTGCTTGTTGCATTCCATTTTATGTATATATTGAGTAATAGTTGTACATTTTCTAAAGTTATGGATTTTTATCGGTTATTTTCCTGCCTGTTATGACCAACCCAATATACGAGGAACTCGTATTTATCTGATCAAGCTATTCAACGTTCAAAATGTATTTGTTCTGTACTTGTTTCTTCTTTAAGCTCAGAGATATCCCGTCTTTCTGAGTTATTCGATCGATTCGGCAAACAAAGCGAACTACAAAACGGAAAAATAATCGATAAGTACACTTCCTTCGATAGGTTGAAAACCCAACGGGCACTCCAAGTGAACAACAAATGGCGGTCAACCACTTTAAAATATGGTTTTTCTCCGTCACGTCGAATGGGGTGATAGCCGTTTTTGGTCGCGAACAAAATCTCGTAGCCATTTTTTGTGCGCACGCACCGTGTCGGTCCGCTGACAGGTTCTGGGGGTAATTCAGATCAAAGTTTAATTGCGTCTTACCGGAGCTCAGCCCTTCCCCGCTTGAGAAACCAAGGTGAACTAAGACGAGAGCTTGCTCAGCGACGGAGCGATGATTGCGTTGGAGAAGAGCGCTGAGCGACCGGCGAGCGCTCCGTCATTTTTCTGCTCATCGGGCGGAAGTACATGCACCGGGAGCAGGGGAGCGGCAAATGACCATCGGAATTATATGGCGTCTGGGGAGCGCATCTAATCTTCGGCGCCAACAGCTCTCTCTCTCTCCAGCGAGATCCCTTTAAACTTACACGGCGGGATCCACCTTCGACGGGTGTCAATCCATCAAACTGGGTGCTGAAGAAAAATGAAAAATATTTCCACCTTCATTTTGTAAAAATACAATGTCGATTCACAAAAAATGTTTAATTAGTTTCCACCCAAGCTGCTTTTATTTAGAATTTATTCGACACTTAATTAGAAACATCTAGTATGATTTTTAGATAAGCAGATTTCCTTAGTGATTAATACGCTCAAAATATTTGTGTGACACTAATGTGAAACGGAAAAGGGTTAAATGGTTTACCCTTTGTCGATTGTGGTTACCAGGTAACCGTTTCTAATATTCTTGGAAACTTGTACAGTGATCATGATGGCTAGTCTGCATCGGAAACGTTGCGGCCAAAATTAATTATTCAGTCAAATTTCGTTCGATTTGCTTCAACGTTGGGAATGCATTCATTGTGCGTCGACTATAGCGTATCGAAGAGTTCGCCTTTAGTTTATTATGTCGGGATTTGAGGGGGCTCCATTGGTTCATAGTCTAGTTTATGATGTTATTGTTGCACTTAATTAATCTAATCAAATATAAATTATAATTGAATTTACTCCGCCTCCCACCTCCGGCTTAGTTTGAGTGGCGAGCATGTTCGTACATAGTCATCATGAAGGACGTGCAACATTTCAGTCTCATGTGTTGTCAATTAGGGAAATTGATGGATTATATTCTAAAACAGTGGTGGAAGTACTAGTTCAAATAAGGAATACAAAATTGTTCTTAAGCATGCACATACTGAATGTATATTTAAAAATGAAATCATCATCTATGTTTGACACAGGAACTCGTTTATTTTTAGACGAATGACTAAACAAACATAAATGATATTAAAATAGTCCACTTTCGACCCTTTCAATGAGTCCCAATTGTTTAGATAACAAATATTTGTATATGCAATGGCTAATTAACACATTTCCAGTACACTGTATTTGGAAGATAAAAAAATGTAGAAACATTTGATGGTGGAATGTGAAAGTGGTATAGGTCGGTTTTCTGGAATTGAGAAAAAATAGGTTTTACTAGAAGTTTTATCTTTCCAACTTCTGCTTCTCTTTTTCCACGGTATACAAAACCTTTCTCTTACGTGACATTTTCTTTCAATAGCTTCTCACATGCCAATATTGCATTTTTCCACTTAACTCGAAAATTAAAAAACAATTTCTTAAAAATTCCAATCAACTGTAGTCAACCGCACTACAGGCGTTGCGTCCCATCATGGTGCTTAGGCACTAGGGGCGAGGGGAATGACCAGTACCCCGGGATCGAAATTTTCGAGAGCCCGCGCCGGGAATCGAACCCCGGACCGCCGAGCCACAGTCAGTACTGCTTCTTCGAAATTCACAGTCGACGTACTTACTGCCTTTGCCTTTAACCCAATAATTTGTGGAAAGCATTCGATGACAATCAAAAACGCTTAACATCGAGTCCGAAGATGGGCATTCAATACGATTTGCCCACCACTGCGCTTGACAAATTTGTTCGTGAAGTTCATCAACAAAATTTGTCAATCACCAATCGCGACCGTTGCTTGCTCAATCACCAATCGTGACTGTTGCTTGTTAGCTCAATGCCAATATTTACCTTAATAATTGATATCTCGCTAAAGCATGTAGTCGGATATGCTTTGTTTGCGTTTGCGTAGCTGTTCGAAAATCAATATACATGAGCGACGTTGGTCGTCAATAGTAACAGATTTTGCCCTCACTACTACTATAAGCACCACATCCTCCCCGTTGTTACGGCACTCAATTATCGGTTCACAATAATGTTGAGATATCATTATTGAATATACATTTCGATTAATGCGAACGTTCGTTTTCTGACAACTTAAATTCATTAAACAGTGTTGAAAATCGGAACATCAACGAAAACCATTCTCGCCTAATTCGATTAGGAAATACAACACACGGGCCTTTTCCGAATCAACATTCTGTTATTGTGTTCACGAATGCAGTTTTTAACCCTATTTGTGGTTGGATGCAGAGATAGATGAGACTATTTGTAGACGCCATCCCGACTCTCTTGCTTTCCCACCCACCACACACACACACAATCACTTCATCCCGACTCCGAGCTTACGTAACGACGTTGTTGTCCAATTCGATGGAACGCGTCATTAGCCAACGAGAGGCCCTCGGAGGAACGGACAGTGGCGGACGCGGCTCGTCATGCGTGGTGGAGCCGCGGCCTCTGCTCGCGTCCGGCGGGGGCCCGACGCACCGCAGCGCTCACCCCGCACCACTCGCTTAAGTGATATGGACGGTGTTGAAGAGGGGAAGGAGGGGGTCGGGGTGTCTTACGCTTTTACTTTGTCACGTTTCCGTCGTGTAGGTCTCGCCCAACTTTGAATTTGAAATAGTCTACTAACAATGACATCGATGTTGAATTTGTTGACTAGTCTCGCCATTTTGTTTTGGTCCATGGCCAACATGTACATCGATGGTGTAATATTTTATCTATTTTAATAATCGCATTACATTTATAAAAACACACAATCACATCACATCATTATACAGAATAGTGTGTCCAAAAGTTGACAATTTCAACCCAAAATCTTCTACCCTCGCATGCCCTCGTAAATTATTACTTAATAATTATTATCTTAAAATGGAGATTTTCCAAGAAATTTATAAGGCGTTGACAGACAAAAAAAATCTTTAAACCGTGAAAAATATCTTTAAACAAAAAGGCTATCCTGAACAATGTTGTGATTTTGTACAATTATGACGATTTGGTGACTTGCGCTAAAGAGCGTGTATAATCAGTCCTCTGGTGACCATTGAGTACCAACAATTTGCAATTGTAGACGGGCTGCTGAAGAAATACCACCGACTGCAAAATAAGAACCGCATGATTGGTTCCTGGGCAAAGGGCGATGACAGCGCCACCTATTGATAATTTCCGGTGCCAATATCGAGCAAATGTAAAAACGTCCAATCTGTTTGTTGTCGGTGGTCGGAGTGAGGTCCGTGACGCGGTCTGGAGCCAGGGAAAGCGGAACGAGACGGCCGGCGTTCGGGGAGCGGCCTCTGTCACGGGACATTAACTCGCCGAGTTCGTCAGACCGTAGCTGCCAAAGAACCCTGCACAGCACTGGCGGCCTCTAACTCTTCCGAGGTGCTACCTCGTTTTGCCGGGCATTCACTTCCGCCTCTGTGTACATAAGCAACTTTAAAAGTCTGGCAGTGGGTTGCGGAACGATCAGCGAGGCGTGGACATTTGGTGCTGACGTTCGTCGCGATATCAGATACATGTATCTATACGCCTATTTCCTCTTACGATTTTTCAAAAGCCTTCGACTCGTCGTAGCCCAGTTGGTTTAGCGACTGACTGTGACTCGGCGGTCTCGAGTTCGATTCCCGGCGCGGGCTCTCGAAAATTTCAATCCCGGGGTTCTGGTCGTTCCCCAAGCATAGTGCTTTAGCACCATGAGGGGACGTAAGCCTGTAGTGCTGATACTCAGGCAAGAGTGTATATTGACCGGGGTCTGATTAGATTCCGAATATCTCGTTTACCGCCAAGTCGTCTACAGTTTGCAAATCCCTCTCCCACGGTCCGGTGTGCATCCATCTGTGTGTGTCCGGTGAGTGCGCTGACCATCAAAACGCAAGCCCCTGGCTGCGGTTTACTCTACATCAGACAGTGTGCTCAATTAAACTGAATCTCCTCTCCGCTCCTCTCCACATTTATGAGTCAGGTTTGCCGCCATCACGACAAACGATTTAGCAAATCCAATGTCAGACTGCTCACCCCACAAACCTAATAATGACTGGGCTGGGGGCTGTTAAGTCTCTAAACCTCCAATCTTTAGTATCTGTTCGTGAACTCTTTTAAATGACTAATTCACTTCGAATTGTTTCCAACAAGGTTCCTTAAATGGACTAGCGCTTGCGTCTTGGAATTGAACCAAACTCTTTACAATTGAGCGGGCAAACCACACCAATTGCAATACTCGAGTGCAACGCTTTTTTGTATGACATATTTAAATACTCGTAGAATCGTTTCTGAAATCATGTAATGTGATTTTGCTTAATATCAAATAAAGGCTATGTTCGTTAAAGTCTCATAAAATGTGAGTTTGTGCTCTTTGTGGTTTTGTGGGTTCAGTACAGTATATCTAGGGAACGTTGGCTAAAGCTGATTGGAGAGAGAGGGCTATGTTTGAGGGAGCCACAGGCGACAAGACAAAGTGCTGGTCTGGAGACGCACATGCCAGTCACGCGTACATGCCAGGAATTATGATTGCCGGACCGGCCATCTACTTTATGATGGGGACCGGGATTAGCCGAGGATTAATTAGACGAACGATAACTGTTGCCTGTTTTCTCTGGTGCGCGCGTGCCTTCGCTCTGCCAGCCCCGACAATTCTCTCTCGTCAGGCGGACCACCGAGTCTCGTCATTTCTCGGACAGTCTCCAATCTCATGACTACTCTAGAGGCTAGCCACAGTCACTAGCAACTGACAGCCTTGTCACAATTCTTTTCGTTCGAAGTTGTGTCTGGTGAATTTCGAAAAAACAATTTAAAAAATCCAGCCTTAATCTTAACCGCTTGTCTAACGAAAATGAAACTACAGAACTTACTTTTAGAAATGGATAATTCCGTAATGTGTGAAATAAAAATATTTTTTATATTTATGCTAGTAGAATATATGGCATATTAAATGGTGAATTCGGGACAGGCCGAATGAAGGAGACGAACCGAGTGGCAATTTAATATATATCATCCAGACGTCCTAACTAAAACCCCTCAGAACATATGGCGTCTAAGTTTTTTGCTGTGAAATAGTTTCTTTAGAAAGGTGAGATTGTTAGACTATTTTTGCTAATTCTAAAATTTAAAGCTGCATTTTCCCCCAATATTCCTATTTATTTTTTCCTTTAATTTGCGATTCAGCTTGCTATTCATCCGGTGATCTCCTGAGACAGCAATTCCTGAAAATTGTATTTCATGTTTATTTTTCTGTACGAACAAACCGTTTATTCTTAATTTATTTGTAAAAAAAAAAATTATTTGTATTTTTACTAAGACGTTTCTCCAGTCCACCATCGTTGCCCTGTAGAAGTCAATCACATGTTCATTGTCCATCTTAGATATTATCAGATCCGGTCTGTGTCTAGCCACTAATCTAATCATAGCTGCATCATTTGCGCACGAAGACAAAGACAATTACGAAGTTGCTTGATTGCCCTCTGGTTCTGCAACGGATTTACTCGCATCGGCCTGAATAATTACGATAAGACTGGCATCTTCACGGTGATCGATAATTAGTTTCTTGCTCCACTGCCAAAGTAAAGGTTATCGAGGATTCTGAAACGTTATTATTATCCTAATCTAAGTTTCTCTGGTATCAATTTAAAACGACTTGGATTTCCTCATTAACGTTTTGTACGCGATGCAGTTCTGTTCAATAAAATCTTACTAACGATTTCTTACACATCGTGCCTAGATCAATATAATAATGTCACTTAATATGTATTTGATTTATTCAGAACGAGATAGGATTTCGATGTGAAGGTTCTATTAGATTATTTAAAAAAAATATGATGACATTTTTGTTTCGCTGATCTTGATGACATTTTTGTTTCGAAAATCTGGTCACCCTGGTTGCTCCATGATGGTATCTCGCGAGTGGTAGCAAAGCGCTCTCGATATACTACTGTGCTCTTTCTCTCTTGAAGCATATCTTCCTTTTGTCTGTAAGTGGATAATGATGATTGGAAAGAGGCGACCGCGTCGTTTTTTCCCCTCTCGACTCGCGACATTCAAATTAAATCGCAAACTCCGAATGTATCATTTCTACAATTTCGTTGACATCACAGGAGCCATAATGACTTCTGGCGTAATAAATGCGCGAACGTGCCCGGGGTCATGTGCGCTTCATTAGACGTGTATGCGCTAGTCGTGTCTCTACGCGTCGTCCAAATATTCCGGAACACCGAGCTTGCGGGGCAGCCAACATGACCGCGCGATACCAGCGACACCTTGCTTCCGGACAATGAACTAGCTGAGCAAGAAGCAGATGCATTCCAGATGCACCATGAGACCCAACATTTGTCCAATACATTTTAGTTCTCATGTGTAGATTTCACGTTATAGCCTTTCTTCATGATCGATAGTGTCCATCGCAAGCGATATAGATGTCGTGGTCTAATATCATAAAAGGTTTAACGCAACCTCTTAAGCACAATTGAGATGGGCAAACATTCGAGAGCGCCATGTAATTTCTTGTCGAATCAAAAACGAGCTGATTCTGTTCAATGTGTAAACGCAATCTGTTCAAGCATGCCTGGCCAATGTAACTACTCTGAAGGATATAAGGTTACACTATAACTGAGATCCGTATAATAAGTTCAATTCAAACTTATTCATAACTTAGTCGGGTTTGAAAGTAAAATTATTTTCCTTAAGAGAAATTCAATTAGAATACTGCCTAATTGCCAACTGAACATCACACGACAATTATATTAAAGTCATACCCCAAAAATAAAAACACATGCAAACCTAAGGTTTAAGTTCATACGCGATCCCTTTTAAAGTCGTAGCCCAGTTGGTTTAGCGACTGACTGTGATTCGGCGGTCCCGGGTTCGATTCCCGGCGCGGGCTCTCGAAAATTTTGATCCCGGGGTACTGGTCGTTCCCCTCGCACAGTGCCAAAGCACCATGAGGGGAAGGGGACGTAACGCTTGTAGTGCGGTTGACTACAGTTGATTGTGAAACAAAAAAAAGTCTTGACATAGGGAGTTTGTTGGCTACTTTGGAATTCGGAGAATAATATCTTATTTGAAAAGTGTAAGACTTCCAAGAAAGTATTGATTTGAAACTTCGTTTCTTTCACAAATTTATCGTTGTTCTTGTTTTAAAAATTTAGTTTTATTAAAGTAAATTCGATTACGCGTACGTTGTTTTGTTGAAACCTATCTCATATTCTTGCCCGTTCCTCATTTTACGGAATGGTGCAACAATTATTAAAAAAGAGGTGCCGATCGATTGCTTTCATCACGGTAGAACTCAAGAGGATAAAAAAGAACAATCACAAAAAATGCATTTTGATCATGACTAAATTAGATTTTCCAAGAAGGCTGATGTTGTTCGTTCTTTCTTCCAAGAATTCAAACGTCCTGCGAAGGCAAGCGCTTTGTGAAACTGTGTTTTATCATCATATTGTGGCTACGAACGAAATCGTATTATAATGATGTCAATTTTTCAAACTCACGCCCTTTCTATGTCCCATCCGCTTTTTGCGGCAAAAATTTCTAAGAAATGCTGTGATCGTCGCAATTCGCGTTTACATTTAAAAAAAAACACTTTTTAAACTTTTAATAAGAGTATGGTACATACACTCATGGTTTGATCACTCCTAAAAACTAAAATGCAATATAAATAGTGCAAAATGTATGGTTAACAATATTTTTTTTTAAAAATGGAAAGTATTTTAGCACTGTAGCTATCATACCGGAAAGATAAGATAAAATAGAAATAGTGTGCTAATCATTATAAAATCAGATGTCATTGTAGGTTTGTTTGAAAATGGACGATTTACAACATTTTTATTCACGTTCGCTACAACCAATATAATTTCACATTTTTGCCCTTTATTTTATCAAAATGGCAAATTTTTATAAATCATTGGTCAAGTGACACTGTATTGCTGATTAGAGGTTTGCGTTTAGGACACACCCTGTACGTGAGGTAGGCGTTGGAACCTTCCTTTATTGTTGACTGCCAGCGTCATATCTTCATCATTATTCCGACTAATCTTGCTGGATTGCTTTGAGCTCTTTTATACACTATTACCTTGGCTAGCATTTGGCTCAGGAGAGATGGAGTAGGGCAGTTATTCTGCCATCGTGGTCATCACCACTTTGAAGAGTGTCTGGTTTCTCTAAGGCTCCATTGCAAGAACAGTTCTCGAGGGAGCTGTTTGAACATCATTTTTTATATTTTGAATTGGCCTACTCTATCAAGTTACCCACTTTGAATTGAAATACCCAATCAACTGGTGTATCTTGAAATTCAAAACCAACGTTCAGCGATGTTTTTTAAATGTAGAAATGATTTCCAATAGGATTTTCGAACTAGAAAGAAGTAAAAAAAAGAACAATAGACTAGTGGCGCACTCTGGACCCGTATTCTCAATAGTCAATGGTCTTGATTTCATCTAGGCATAATGCACACTATAGAGGACCGTGGACTCAATGATTGAGCGTCAACAACACCAATTTTCCCGGTTCATGAGCCACACTGGCCAGAGGTGAAGGCCGTGTAAATGCAGTCGTGAGCGTGAATGACGTGACCCGATCGTTAATTATGCTTTGCCGTATGAAAATGTTACTGGAGCTTCATTGTGTGTGTGTGTGTTTGGCATTGGCAATTAAACTCGTGGCCTGGTTGGTAAATATCGCTAAGATCAGTCGACAGATTGATTGGCACCAAAGCCTATCGAATATTTCAACAAATGAACCAGCTTACAGCTTAATCTACAGTCATTATCGAACTAATAATCATAGACAGATTTGGACTAGTTATTATAATATTTATTCAATTGATAATCAAAATTGTGATGACAGGTTGACATCATTTCACTAGTTGGCTTTACGAAATTTATTCAGTGTTGTTTAAATTAGTATTGTCTCATACTATTATTATTAACTGACAGAATTATTATCCACAAGTATTTCAATTTTTATCGAATTACAAATTCTGTCAAATAAAAAAATTAAATTGCTTTCAAATATGCCTCATTGGCTCTCTACCAAATTTGGAATGTAACGTTTTGTATTTCCAATTTACACATTCCGAGAACGCACTTAATTTTTTCATCACTGAAAAATATATCGGGAATACTTACAAAACAAAAATTCACATTAAACGTTCTTTTGTCTTAGACTTCAGCGATCAAGTCTAATGCTCAGCAAGGCACATTACTGCTGTAGAGATGTCAGACTTTGCGGATATGCCATCTGGTTATTGGGAATTTTGGTAAAACAAAATCAAACGTGAAATTTGTTGAGAAAGAACGGGAGAGCAGCATGTTGATTTGTCTCGTTCCGTTTCCGAACCCCGGCATATACAAAATGTATGTACCTTATACACTGCTCTCTCTCTCTCGGCGAGCTTCTATTAAATTTGGCTAAGCTAGTGGCTTGTATAATTGCCAGACTACTAATGTCTTTATGTAAAACAGGTTGGATATAACACATTTTTTCCCCATTGTGCAAGTCTACTGCTCTGACGGCGGCGGGCGCATTCCTCCGACAATGCGCAAATCATGGACTGAGCTTGTTGTTTCTGTCAACCAATCCCGCAAACTCCCATAGAGCAATCTTTTATATTCCGAGTGAAACTGTTATACCGTGAATTACAGCATATAATTCGATATAAATGTTTTTTTCACTGGGTGAATCCCAACTAAATAGTGCGACTAAATCTTTGATGGTTTAAACAACTCTTCGACTTAGTATAATATATTTTAAAGCATTTCATTGCTCTCGCAACTTTGTGACTACACAAGTTTACAATTTCTAAGGAAAATTGGATTCCTTGAATAGCAAATGAATGTTCTAATAAAATGAATTGGATTAATAAGTGTCGGTCACCACAAATAATAAATGAATATCTATATTTTTCAAGAGACAATTAACATCTTAATGTTATTTAAGCTACCAGATGATCGTAATTGCAGCAGTGCTATTTTATTTCCTAATTTGTATTTGTTTGGTGGAGGTTATATGAATTCATTTTGTGAATCCATTATTTTGTAAATCATTAATTTCTTTTTTTTGACTTATATAGCTCAGGGGAACTGAAGCTCCTCGAATTCGGATGCGTACTTCCGTATATAACGGTAAACGTGGCCATAATTGCTCTCAGACACGTCGGCTGTTTTTCTAATGAAATTCAAGCTAAGACGAAGACTTCAGAGATTAAAAAGAGCACCGTGACAGCGCTGCTTTCTTTTGTATGTATGAACGCGCCTGCATTAGATTACCGGCGATGACAAACGTCTCAGCAGTTGGTTAACCGCAGTTCACTGGCAAATTTTCAAAGGCACAACACAGTTGGAAATTCTTGTTATTCCGAGATGGAACGTGAACATGTAGATGTTCGTCTCATTCGCGATCAACCAGAGCCGTGTTGAAGACGTGGCATTTACTACTCTGTACATAGTACGTCAAGATCTACGGCGAAATTGTGGTTCCTAACGAAGGCAATTGAAACGTCAGATCGAAGTTCGTTGCCTTGACAACCGATGGAGATGAAACATACCCCGGAAAACAAAAACGTATAAAGGGGTTTTTCATCCTGTGATCTTCTCCAAATAACTCGAAGTTAAAGGCGTCCCTGTCGTTATTTTTTGTTTTTCATTGTCCAAAGTGGTCACCATTAAAATATATTTAAGCGTCACACAAACATTTTGTATCCTAAACTGGCACTCTATTGCTCGTAGAACATAACCCCAACTGATGCTAAATTGGAAGGCACCGGTGTCATACACGAAGCCATGTCGGGGGTTGCTTTACCCGGCGCTCCGGACATTCAGGGATAATGCTGAGCCGCGGCAATTTGCTGGAAACCGAGTGTTGTAGGGGGTTCCTTGCTTTTGACTGACAGGATGGGAGTTCAGTTCTGCGTAATGTGTTACGGTGGTCGAAAGGCAATTTAAATACCAGTTTTCACAATTGGTACTAGAATGCTGTCGGTTTAATCATCCATTGTCCTCAAGAGTTCGTGGCTCACAATTCGGGGAAACTGCAATTAAACGGATCTTTCGTCAGAGTGTTTTGTTGCGCTAATTGTGCGCATCGCGATCACTCGAACCTGTCTGGAACTACAAACCGCATCGTCGGATTGCTGTGGCCGTCTCCGTGGCCAATTTTGAACGGTCGGTAGGGTAGAACTACGATGGATTCCAGACAACTTGACAACGGCGACACGGCGATGGTATGTCGGTATCTAACGACACCGACTGTACGACTGAAACAAACTCTGAAATGAAATAGGTTTGCTTAAAGATATATATATAAATTTGTAAAGGCGAATCTGTAATCAGAGGTGAACATGTCCTAACATGTTCTATTCTAACAACAAATCAAATAACGTATCCATCGACGTAGATCCAAGACTGCGCTGGACGAAATACCTGGTTATCTCGAGGAAGGGGATATATTGGAATATGTTATCAGTTTGCTAACACAGGAGGCGTTATACTCTGTACGATGTCGATTAATCAGTCAATGGTCTTCATTGATTCTCACCAAACGATGTGCCTGATCAGGTAGATATTAGTCGACGAGCTATCGCGCACTGTCTGGCGGCCATTTTTAATTTTCATCCGTGTCGTTCGCTTTTTCTCCTTTGTCGTGCCGCCCTGCCTCAATCAAATGTGCAACGACCATTCTATATGATGTGGATGGGGGAGGCGGAAGTAGTGGTGGCGGTGGGCGGCGGTCTGTGGATGAGTGCCGAAGAAGCGATTTGCAAATGACTTTTTGATATTCGCGTCAATAATCTGCGCGCTTGACTGCAGGTTTGGTGCAAGCTGTGGGACTGTTTGTTGATATTAAGCCTATTTCTTTTGTACTACGAGGAACACGCGGCCACGGATTGACGACACACATTATCACTGGAAGGCGCTGGAATATTCATGTTCTTGTATTTCCGAAAAAAAAAATTTAATTCACTGAAGTGACGGCTTACAACAGGAAGATACTGTACCCCTCTCACAGTGCTTAGGCACTATGTGACAGACACATTTTCACCAGTACCCCGAGCCGGGAATCGAACCCGGGACAGCCGAACCACAGTCCGTCGCTTAACCAACTGCGCTGCGCTACAATTTAAAATTAGCAATAATAAACCAAGATCGTTTTACCTCGTTTTACTAAAAATAATACTAGCAAACTAACAATAACAAACTTGATTTTCAAAGTATGTCTTGTAAAATACAATTCACATCATGATTGAGATTGACATAGACGCGAAAGATCAAAATTGAAACGGTCTTTTTTTTTAATAATAAGTGACTTTTATTCGAGGATAATCGTCAAAGGTGCCGGTGATTTAACACCTCAACCTTTTTAGCCGTTGTTTATTTGTTTATGTATGTTTTTGTTATTGACGTTAAACCCCACACGGCTCCGAGCGATTTTCTCACCCAGCGTGTGTGTGACGCCTTTTGTGAGGCAAAGACTGCGCTTTTCACGACGCCCGTTGATGCGTCATTTGCCGATAGGTGACAGCACACGCTGTGACGTGATAAGCGTACACAGTGCCACCGACCGGTGAAGCAGCAGCAGCGTCGGTGGCGGCATCGCGGGGAAAATGGCAGAACAGTGCTGGTGGTGCGCGCGCCGATTTAATATTGGAAATGAACGAGATTGGATAACACGAGTAGAAGAAACGAAGCGAATAATTGCTTGACTTGATTAAGTTTGAGAATATCCTGTGCACTGCCGACGTCGGGTGTACGCTGAACGCGGGGGTGGAGGTGGGGGGGAGAGGGGACTAGCTGCGGTGGTGGTGGTGGTGGTGGTGGTGGTGGTGGCAAGGCCCGATACCGTCAGGTGCGCTTTACTCGCTCATTCTTTCCCTCTTTCTCTCTCTCTCGCTTTTCCTCCGTTAGTTGTTCCCCCATAGCTATAACACACAATTGATCGCGCGTCGGTGAAACGACGTCTCCCCACGGATAGGTTTTCCGCTCTGCCCCCGTCCACTCCCCCACCCACCCACAACCCCTTTTCCACCCCTTCATACACATCCGCCACCTCCTCCTCCTCCCGGCGTCGAAATGAGACGAGAGCAAACCCGAAGAATGGAACTGGAATTTTATTGTAAAATAAATGCTTGGGAGCGGTTGCATTACTGGATACGGCTCCGTATATTCGCTGTTTCTGTAGGTGGGAGGTGAAATAGGCACTGGTCCGGGGCGCACCATCTAAACAATGCGAGCGTGGCAACGATAAAAATTCAAATGCCTGTTTGTTTTATTGAACCTTCATTTCATGCTCATACCCGATTTTCTAAAAGCTGATCATTCAGACAGTCCCATAAAATAGAAAGTAATTAATCGATTTAACTTTAGCCCACATGACTTGATTTGACATCACAGTGATAAAGGCCAACAAAAATTGAGAACAATAATTTGCGACACATTCGTAATCGTAATTTGTAATGTACGAAAACAGAAACCATCAAATTTTAATTTGTGAGAAATTGATCTTCTGATTGACAAGTTAGGCCAGACTTGACAATTGTCCAAAGCTGTCACTTTACGTACTCTTTGCCCAGGGCGTTTGTGTAACTGATGGAAGGCCCCTGCGTACACTCCGTTTCGCCCGAGCTGCAAATCATACAAATTCCATTTCCCCAAGTTGCGTCGTCCGAAGAGGGGTTAGGGATGCCGACTTAGAGCTGGGAATACTCTCGAGCCCCTATCAACGATCTTCTTGTGATTGTCATGCCCGAACGCCTAGCTCTTCTTCCACGACCGCCATTTCTACTCACGTTACAATCCCGTTTCCATTTTGGTCCGCTGGGTGGCACCACTATGACGCGATCATTTCTGTGACGTCATACTGCGGTCGCGCACCCACCACAAACGATTGCATTTCCTACATTGGCTATCGATTATTAATAAGGTGATAAATCTTAATGCTTTGTCGGATTTTCGAATTACAACCTGGCTGATGGCATTCGAGAGGTTGCAAAAGCGCGTACTCATTTTTTTTTACGATAACGCACTTATAGTACACCCATGAGTGGGCAATATAGGGGTCAATTGCATTGAAGAATAAATTTCTGATGAATGGAATTAAGGGATATTTGGAGGAATTTGTTTTTACATTTGAAAATAAATTAATTTTAATCTATATTATAATCCTAAATTTGAATCTGTCTGATTCCACGTTTACTTACGATTGTCTTCACGAAATTGAATAAAAGTTTAGCTGTAGTGAGTTCCTCAAATTTAAAGTCGATCGCAAGTTATTTCAGGTATCAATTTTGCGTATTTATCGATAAATCAGCCACTTAAAGTTTTTAAAAAAACAACGTTTCGCCATAAAATTTAAATATGGGGTATCCACTTCTCCAAAATGGCGCTGTCGTTACCACGTACTACCAATGATATCAGTCATTTTTCCATATTTTCTATTTGTAAATCGTTTAATATCGGAGACAGCTATTTAACAAATTCGAAATAGAATGTGGGGACACGTGAGTGAACAAAGGTTTGAAATATTTAAAAATTAGTTCGCACATGAATCACCATATTGAAAGATTACACGATAAACGTGGACAATAAAGGTAAACGTATAATTGCAGTATAATTTATTTTAATCGATATTTTATTCCGGGTTATTCTTTGCCCAGTCGAAGCCGGATAACCACCTAGTTTCCCTTGTTTCCTTTGATTTTGCAGTCGTAAAAACGGTTATATACCGAAATCCCTTCTGTTTCCCTTCTCTTTTATTGGATTCCTGACCCCTAGACCTGATGCATTCTCTCATGAGTTGTTTATGTTTTCTTGAGCAATTCAATGGTGTTTGGATTACGTGATTTCGCAAACGCTACTCTTTCTGGTAGTGCATTCTCCGATACACCGTTTGGTTGGAATTCGGATTGTTGGCGCCTCCTTCTTGGTCTAACCTAGCTTGTGTCTAAATTTTTTTGTTTGCCTCTTTTTCTCCTTTAAGGTGTCATGGTTGCGTCGCCGCGACTACCACATCCTGACAGTGAGTCTGCACACGTATTCGAGTGACCAGCGCTTCCAGATGATCCACCAGGAGCACGACGAAGACTGGACCCTGCAGATCAAGTTCACGCAGGGTCGCGACGCTGGCATCTATGAATGTCAGGTCAGCTCCGATCCTCCCATCAGCCATTTGGTTCTGCTCAACGTCGTCGGTAAGCCCAATCAGTTCTAAATTCTATATTGATAACAAATTACTGGTTCTTCACGATGAATTCGCCAAAAAAAAATTGGATGAGAGTGATATGTTTCATTAAAATGATGTATTATTCTACTCGATGCGACATTTGATACAACGGTAAATTTAAATCCAGAAACGCCAAATGAAACATCGAAAATAGTTGTTATCAGAAGTCATGCAACCAGTTGTTAAAATGAAAAATGCATAATTATGCAATTGGTTTAATTTGGAGTACAGTTTTGACGGGATTGTGGATTAGACGAAATGGTGGAATGAACCTGTACGCTTTGGTTTTAAATTGTATTGTGGGCAAACTGCTTTTATTTATGAATTCTAGATGACATCTGATTAAATAAATTTATTTGTTAGTGCCAGTAGTTATAAACGCGTAATATTTCAGTTGGCTCGGGGCCGGGGCTCGGTTGTTGGAACAACAAAAGAAAGGGGTTGTTTACTAGCGCATTAATTTTCCACCGCATTTGTGAAACCTTACTAGAATTATTCTTTAAGCGTTAAATTAAGCTATATCCTTATCCGCAACAAGCATATTTTTAAAATCAAATGTATCATTCGTTAAATTAAAAATTCCACAGTGACAATTTGATACAATTGAGATTCATATAGCTATAGCGCGCCATCTTTTTAATATATGTAACATTATTTTCGTGTTGCTAATTATCTTTCATGAGGGTTATGAGGTTGCTGCACAATGGTAGTTTCGTTTATTCATTTCTACAGTGCATAGATGCGCTTTCCGGTAATGAGCCTTCCGTGTTGTTTCGTTCATGAACCCTGAAAAATGGCTTTTATATTTCCCCTTACGCCTCTACGTCAGAATCCGAGAATCCAAATAATATACGAGTTCAGTATATTGGATACTGCATCGTGATCTTAATCTGGCAAGGAAACAGACTGTGTTATTTTTGTATACGTGGCTCGTTTCTCATCTATTTATCAATATATATATACTGTATCGAGCGGTTTCTCTTGATCATCCTGATACCACCAGCCTTTCCACCGCAATTGAATTCGACTACTGGTCACTGTTTTAATCAAATACCCGTCCTCCATTTGAGTATATTTTATCAAAGAGGTATTGGTCAAGACAATTAGAAATTGGTAAAGAAAAAACACTGCTAAGGCTCCTAGTCTTCGCGGCCCTATCTCGGTTTCAGTGGCCAGATCTTAGGTGGATGGTCAACCTGCTTGCGTTTGCGCGCGGTTCATCGTGCGAACGTTTCGGACTTCTTAAACGAGAGTTGTCAAATGGCGATGGACGGTACTGGAACAGAGCGGCGCCGGCAAAATGATGATTTATGGACCGGCGGGTACGGCTCCTGAAGAAGCATTCCGGCGTTGGCCGCGGGCAAAGGGGAGAGGGGGGTGGGGTGGGAGGACGAGGGCGGCAGAGGGATACGTAACGCGCCATTGTGTCCACTTTGGAGGCGAGCAGAGCGGTCATCGGCTGACCTGCAGTCCATCCATCACTGAGACCTAGCGCCCACCCAGCACAGTCTCCGGGCAGCAACCAGGGTCAGCTCGGCTCCTGTCTTAACCCACCACAAATGGGGAAAGGTGCGTCGTAACTCAATCGGCCTAAACGCACTTACGATCACTGTATATAACTCAATTCAGATTGATCACCGGTGAACGTTTTCTGGTTTTCAAAAATTTGATAATAGAATCATTTTATATTTACGCGTCGTGGCCCAGTTGGTTTAGCGACTGACTGTGGTTTCGGCGGTCCCGGGTTCGATTCCCGGCGCGGGCTCTCGAAAATTTCAATCCCGGGGTACTGGTCGTTCTCCCTCGCACAGTGTCTAAGCACCATGAGGGGGACGTAACGCCTGTAGTGCGGTTGACTACAGTTGATTGGACAAAACAAATATTTGAAGTATGGCACTAATGAAATAGTTTGAATTACTATTAACTCTAGACTCATATATCACATATTGTTGTAATGAAATTCTACAAATTATTACCGCAAGCAATTAATTATGTCTTTATTTCTAAATTGGATATGCTAAAGTACTGCATCGAGTGCGTAAGAATGAAAACATTGAGCGGATTTGCATTCTTGTTGCTTATTGCTTTTTCAACAAGGAAATGTGTACTTCGGCGTAGCAATTAGGCAGCCCCGACAGTAGCAAGGTCATTTGTTCAATTCAAAAAGATTATTTGTTTGATTTCAATTTTAATTTCAGGATTAATAAATCGCGTACGTCACACAGCTACACACGACCAACATGAGTGGTGTAGTGTTATTTTGCATCTTCAATTTTTATAAAATTAAATATTTAGTGATTCTCTGTCAAAACAATAGTCTTCAGATCTTAGATGCTCTCTTTTTTGGTGGTGTTTCTCTTTCTGCGACAGTGGCCAAGGCCGAGATCATCGGTTCGGCCGACATGTACTTCAAGAGTGGCAGCACCATCACGCTGACGTGCCTGATCAGCCTGAGCCCTGAGCCACCGGCCTACGTCTTTTGGTACCACGACAGCCGCATGATCAACTTCGACCAGTCGCGCGGCGGCATCAGCGTGCAGACCAGCAAGTCTGACGTCACAACTAGCCACCTGGTCATCGGCAACGCGCAGAAATCCGACTCGGGCAACTACACCTGCGACCCGGCCAACGCCGAACCCACCAGTGTCACCGTGCACGTCTTGAACGGTGAGTGTGACTACAGTTTAACCCGTATCAAAGCTAAAAGAGAATGATTTGATATTCTTAAATTTGTTGTAAGTCAAAACTGAGATCGCCTTATACACTCAGCAAATTTTGAAATTGTGTGATAAACTCAACTGTCTTTGACTTTCATTTTCAAATTGTAATTTAGCTGGCAATTATAATATTAATTGGTGTTGAAGTAATTTATAAAATGCAATATAAATGTAGTATTAAGCTAGTGAACGATTTTTAATATCGCATGTTGCATGTAGTCGACTGACTTAATGAAAAATCTGGAATGCTACATTCGGGGCTGCTTAATCGGTGGTCGAATGACGTTAGTCCTTCTAGAAAAATATAAAGTATGCATTTATAGCAAAACGCTGTCAAAACCAGTTGCACAGAGGCGTAATAAGCAGCTTAAAGAGGCTAGGTTCCCGGGTTCGATATCCGGTGTACTAGTAAAATGTGTCCCTAAAGCACCAACACAGACTATCCCGTTCATTACAATGAATTAAACAAAGCAATAATAATCGTCAAATTTGGTTGATTATTCGTAGAGCTCCTATGGAGTTACTTAGGATTGTGACTGCCCTTGCGAGACAGCAATCACTGCGACATTATAACGATGCAATCAAAAAGAGAACGTGTTCCTTCTAAATAATCGAATCGAAATTATTAGTGAGATTGGCTTAGAAGCATTTGAAAATGTACGAATGTAAAATAAAAGCAGGAACTTCGTACTCTCTCATACAATGGGAAAATATAACCAGTATATTATATATACCATTACATAGACCTGTATAGGTTAAAAAATCGAATGCTATATAGCAAAACCAATTGTGTCGCAAGACCAAAAAATGATATCATTCTTGGAATCGCGAATCGAACGCTGCTCGCACAAAAAATGAATTGGGCCACAAAGCCATCCCAGTAGGTGTGCCAATGAAAAAAAATAACAAGATATCAACTCACAATGTAGATACACACAAGCTTCCGATTCTCAATATTTTTAACTGGCAATAAATCTGGAGTGGATTGCCTGGTAATGATTATAATAAAGTAGAAGCTAATCTCATCTTTGTGAGTTTTATGGCGGGCGCCTGCGCGATAATGGGTCGAATGACAACGCGGGATGCTTATATACACCAGTATAGACGGCGCCGTGCTGCCATCGAGGCAATGGCTCTCTGCCTATTCGTCAGAATGGAAAGGCATCAGATACATAGAGAGAGAGAAGAGAGACGCGCTTTATT
Organism: Mycogona germanica; assembly: GCA_034698785.1. NCBI lineage: Eukaryota > Metazoa > Arthropoda > Diplopoda > Chordeumatida > Chordeumatidae > Mycogona > Mycogona germanica. The sequence goes on from JAQGBY010000009.1 coordinate 47,318, forward strand.
AGTTCGAGATTACCGCGCTCCACCTCATAGCGTGCGGCAGCGGGGGATACGGTATTGCCTCATACTCCGCGCCTTTCTCATTCATTAGACGCTGTTTGAATTTGCTCACTCCCTTCCCTCGCTCTCCTCTTTTGCTCGGTGGACCGGTCTGGCCTCCTCTATCAGCTTTCAGCGATTTTATATTAAGCCGTATACCCAGTCGGTGCCCTTCAGCGAGCTTGTGTGGCCCAATAGGTAGACGATCTAAATTTTATAAGTTTCAAATTATTTTTGGTGACTATGACGGAGGGTAGCGTTGGTCAGCGAGAAGAATTATTTTCAAATATCCACCATTATTGTAACTGTCGGATTACTAGCTAGCTCTATCCTAGCAAAGAAGACTAGCTTCTCTCTGCTTGAGCTTGAAAAGTTTGAATTTTGTTTGAGAATGTTGCAATTCCACCTTCGGTATCGCAGATGCCATTCTGAAATACAGATTGAGTGGTCATTCGGTATCCAAAGTCAAACGAACCATTCTCCAGCACATTTTTTAAATTTTTAATTCTTGATCACATCTTGAGATGGGAGAATTTCTGTTCCAGACCGCACTGTACGCGAGCGTCAAACGTCAATGTCTAAACACCCCTCTTTCAATCCTGTCCACACTTGAGTTATATATTTCTTGACCAAAGGTACATTGGTATTATATTGAATTCAATAAACACGTACCCATATAACAAATTGGAATGAAGGCATCTGTAAGAAGAAATGCGACTCCAGCAAACGTAATAAATCTAATCCACTTAAATGTACGATCACTGCTGACTGAAAGCGGTGTTTAATAGTAACCGCGTCGGTCATATTATTTGCAATTGTTTTCATTGTTTTCTTTGTGTTGACATCACACGTCAAGTCACATAGACTCATTAATTTCAAACTCCGTACTGTCAGTCAGTAGTAAAACAAAGGAATTTAAGTTAGTTTAATCAACGTCACCTCTGGTTGAAAGCGCCATTTGGAATAACCATTTATTCATATTCAGAGTATTATATCAATTAAAAAGCAGAAAGCATCAGTTCGATGTTGCATTAAGTACAATCTCAACAAAGTTTACTAAAATGACGAAATTAAAAAAGAAATTAAAAATGGTCGTACCTGAAGATACGAAAGTTTGGTCCATTCTAAAAAAGCATGTTTGATTGTTACTTGGCTGTTCTGGGTTTGACTCCCGGCACGGTTTTTGATTCCATTCTATTTGGCCATATTTGTTCGAACTATACATTGATACGACAAATTAAGAAAATCGTTCAAGGGGCCGCACATGCGGCCCTCGTCGCCGCCAGCCTTGCCTCAGTCGGAAGTCACTTGGTGCGTTACACGGTTACCAAGCGTCCCCCCGGAGCGCTGGCGTGACGTCAAGAGGGCGGTGCATTAATCTTCGTATAGGCTGGCGGCGCTCGCGCTCTCGGCGGAAATCTGTCCGCGCAACCCCTCCCCTTCCCCTCTCCCCCCACCGCCATTCCTCACCACTACCACTGACGCCACCTACCACCCCCTGTAGACTACATATTGGTTTTTGGTAAGACGCCATTAGTGGTTTTTTTTTCGTTCTTGAAGCAGCGAATCTGTCGTGCGACTGATCTATTTGGTGCCGATCGGCAATTAAAAAATGCCTCGACGCCTCCGGAAGTTACTTCCGAAATTGTTGCTATTCACTTCCGGTGATTGAAACTGCGTTCACCGCGATCCCCGCATAAATACGCGATGCCAGGCATCCATAAGCGCCTGTCTTCCACGAGCTGAATGAAATTCTACGATTTATAACCTAAATCCAACTGAACCGCTGTATTTTAAAGTACTGAGACTACGTTCACACTTGCGTGGCCGTCGAAAATTACGAACCACAAACCTTCACCAATTCCAGTCGATTTGACCTAACAAGTCTAGTTTCAATGTAACAGTAAATCAGTGTAGCTTGCGCCGCACGAAGAGACCTCTGGCCTCCGCACACATTAGGAGAAAGGTAGCCATCTATAATTCCGTCCTATTATCAGAAGATGATCATAAAAGTTTAAAAAAATTCATGCAACTTCAAGACTTATTTCTTTTATCTCCAAATAATTAGTTTGATGATAGCTGCCTCAATAGCTGCCCCTTCAAAAAGCAATAACTGAAGAGCTTGCGTCATGACTAAGCAGATCTATAGGATGAGCTTCAATGGGTTGCTAGTTTATTATGGGCTTATACATCTCCATGTCACATGGATGCGCGTTCATTTGCAAAAATTTTTACAAGGGAACTTAACGGAAGATGCCGTCGCTTTGCCCGCGCTAAAAAAAGAATTTGTTAAGAAGAAGAATTTGTTAAATACGACTCGTCGTAGCACAGTTAGTTAAGCGACGGACTGTGCTTCGGCGGTCCCGGGTTCGATTCCCGGCGCGGGCTCTCGATTATTCGATCCCGGGGTACTGGTGAAAATGTGCCTCTCACATAGTGCCTAAGCACTGAGAGGGGTGCAGAATCTTCCTGTTGTGATCTACTCTATCTACCCTACCAAGATGAAAGTGTATAAACACTTCAGTGAATTAAAATAAAAAAAAGAAAATGGCGGACGGTTAGTCGACGAATTTGGACACAGTCAGCATATTGTCGTGCGCCATTTCGAACGCTTGTCACACTGCTTCACCGTTTCGCGACAGCGCACAGCGACAACACCTTTTTTTCATCATCGCAAGATTCATTTCGTTTTTGCTGGACGCGACCACGCCACCTTTCGGTTCGATTAATTTCACCGATTGGTCGCGACCTCTTCGCTGGGGAGAGTTGTGGAGGATGGGGGGCGGAGGGCTGGAAGCACCTCATCTCTCTCTCTCTCTCACTCTCTCTCAATCTCTACCCCCTACTACACCCACTTCTCTCGATCAGAGCAGCTGTTGTGCCTGCGGAGCGGGGCGACGAGCGATGTGGTGGCGTTGCTCTCTCTCTCTTGCTAGACCGACGGCCAGCCATTAGCACACCCAAGATGAATTGCCCCGCAAGAATTTTCAATCGGAAACCAACTGACCGATTCCACTGCTTGTTCCTATCCAAGATAGTGATTATTGGTACTACTCTCATTCGCGATTATCACGTATGATCTCGTATCTGTATGCCATTTGTTTAAGTCTCTGGAAATAATCATTAAAAAGTTAGACGATTTTCCCCAAATCATGCACCGTAATATATTTGTTAATTTTTCGTATCTGATTCAAAGATAAATCATAGATGGCAAAACGATGAAACGTACAAGAACATCTCATGAAATTAAATTAAACCTATGTCATTTATCTCGAGATAAAATAATTATTTTTATGTAGCAATTCCCTGTTATTCGGATTAACTTTATGAATTGAAACTGAAGTCTTGAATCGTTATTGGTTGAATGCCACAAAATCTTTACATCAGCTGAAAATAAAACAAATTCCACAAATGTGGTTATCCAATTGGTAATGGTTTTTCCTGTAATTTCGCAGTGAATTAAAAATTGTCAGTATCTCTTTTTCAAGTAAATGTACCAATGCCCTCTAACCAGTAGTTATTTTAGCGCATATCCGACATTTGACTATCAGTTGAGCTCTACCTCTTACAGCAGAAGTTGAATCCGCTCAAGGTTTTCTTGTGTTTTGGCGAAACCGGCAAACTCAGAATCCCTAGGGAATCGTTGGCCCAGATTAGTTTTTCAAACAAATGGCTCGAGATGATTACACGAGGAACCGCTATTAGGATTTTCGTTTTCAAATGCAAATGTCTGCATTCCAAACGATAATCCAACGCGCAGCTCCACTTTAACACATGATAATGCCGTACTTTTTTGCCTATGATAAACGTTCCTCTAAAAGTGATCGTCTTCTGTCAGATCGTCCGCCTGGGATACTTATAACCATCACACATGCCGTATTACATTGGTGGAGTAGAGCCTCTACGTAGTCGTAGAATCAGATAACAAAATATCAAATGTCATGCGGTTCATCCTACATCCTACCAATGTTTAATATAAATGCGTCTCTGTCTACCCTCTTGAGATCCAATGCGTACAACGTCACCAGACGATGTCCTAATCAACTGGTTCGATCATCTAAACATCCTTCTATTCTAGGATTTAAACAATAACTGGATTAAGTTTTGTAAACATTTAGACAGTGTTTTGTTGTTATTATGAATAGGTATTGTTATCGGAATTATTAACTCGTTCGATCAATTTCGTTTTGATATGATTGCACATTATAAATTTTGAACAATTATTATCGTTTCAGACTAGTTTATTGTCTGGTCTGTTTGCAGCGTTCCAACGTTAATATTAAATTGTGTTTCATTAAAATAGATTAATTATTATCAATATCGATTTTTCCCGAGTTTTACATCATGATTGTGTACGGTACAGCTTGTCCGTGTGAATTCGGGAACTGGAAGCATTGCTGTTACAGATCTGTACAATTGCAACTACAAACACATTGCAATTGCATTGCAAACATCTAAATAAAATGGTGACCGATATTTTGCGACAGATTCTTATATTAAATATGTTGTTACATTATATGGCAACATGTTTTGTCAGATAAATTATTATTTATTCTTGTTTTTTTACCGTGTTATTGTTGTCACACCATTCACCTTTTGACCAGCTTTGTTTTGATACCGGCATATAATCAATTTATCAGAAAATTTGATGGCGCCTCAAATATCAGTCACTAAATAATGTTTAATTTTAATGCATATATGTTTTCATGCATTAAGAAGGAAGAAACCTTTTTTTAAGTCTATGAAAAAAAACTATCTCTTGTGGGAATCTGCTGGACGCAAACTCATTGATTCACGATGTTGTTGGATACACCTTTTTTTGTTTACTTGGTCTTTTTAATGAAAAAATAAGATCTTATTTTTTTAAAAGTGGGGCCATGGTAGTTTGGGCTCAAGTCTCGGGAAGATATGGACTAATAGGAAAGTTGAACTAGTCTCGCATTCAGTCCACCTAGATGGTTGACTGCGAACAGGAGTGTGGGCTCATTTTGGTGGAATGGGTGCTACAGCTGCCAATGCCACCTTCTTGCTCGGCCTCGGCTTCTTGCGCGCCAGATGGTCATAACGAGCGGTCAGTTCGGCTACCTTTAGCCTCCCCGACACTCCCACACCACCACTATGTGCTCTGCCTCTGGCTGTCATGATACCTATACACGATATACACGATATATAGTGGACCGCTACATAGAATGTATAGATATATATATAGAAAATCTGTTCATTTATACATGTACGGGAAATTGAAACTGTCCGCCAACTTCATATTTTTTGTTGAAAAATACAAATCGTTTTATTGGGCAATATTTGTAGTGCGCGAGTCAAACTTTCAGCGAAAGTTCTAATTTACTTTTTGGTGCCCGTGTCGCATATACAGTATCCAGGTAAATATATACGTATTTACTGTACTCTGTATATACATTTTATATACATGTATATACTTTTTACTAATGCAGTTGCATGGGCAAATATATAAAGCTGTTCTTAGAAACCGTCATTGGACCCATAATGAATGGCACTGTCGGCGAACCTAATATTTGAAAAGGGAATTATAAATCGTTTTTATTGACTAATGCATGTGGTATTGGAAGGCCGAATCTAATCGAGACTATTTTCTCGTAGTTTCCTGTCTATATACTACGCGACTACCCACCGATGTTCGTTAATACAATATCGAACCTTCATTCAAGTTAAATAAATTTATTAAAATAATGAAAAATATTTTTACTAAAGTATGTAATAGATAGCGCTATACTGATAAATATAGAAAATTGCTGAACCACAGTTGTTGCTCGGCACTTAAGTTGATAATTATTACTGGTAAAAACAAATGGTTTATTCGCGAAAAACTTTAAAACATTACAAAAAAATAAACTAAAGTCAGCGGATAAATATGCTCATATATCGATGAAGGAGGTCACGAAACCGCTCACGAAAGTGAAAGGTGAAGCCCAAGTAAGATTCAGGGCCACCATCAGGGGCTGGTTCTCGGCGCAGTGCAATTGAAGTCTGGCAATTTTCTCCATTGACTTTCAGGATCAATTTTCTATAACACTACTCTATTCAACTGCTTTTGTGTCAAGGTACGACGAAATCGTTGTTTGGAAACTGAATTGATTCATCATTTTTCAACATTGAATTTATTTAATAAATGGCAAGTTATGCTATTATTTTATTTGAAAAATGTGTCGCCGACTCTGTTCGTCATTTTTCGTGAGGCGCTGTCCCGGGCACATCTTTTTTTAAATCACTGTAGTGTAATATCACTACAGGATTTTCTGTACCACTCTTGGTGCTTAGGCACTATTGAAACGTTCAAACGATTAAATACAACTTGTGTTGACATTTTGCTGGTATACGTAAGGTGAAAATGTGGCGCACAAGTTCAAAATCCGTTCTGCTTATTTGCTTAATTTAATTAATAGATTTCACTGTGTACGGCGAAGCTAAATAAGTTATTATATTATGTGTTATCACCATTATCGTGTCCGAAGTTCTATCAAAATGTGGAGATGCCTATATTCCTTTTCTCTGGTTGTTATGTGACGTCCTAAGGTCTTAGAGCGACACATCAGCGAGCGTATGTGTACAGTTATTTCGTTCGGATTCGAGAATTTTTTTTTCTCCACCGGCAATTTATTCCATTTGAGCTTTAAATTTCAGGAAGCTCCGAATGCGGGAGAAATACATCCCGCACGTTGCCGGAAATAGAAGTTGGCTTTATCGCCTTCGCGTTACTTCGATGTTTCATCTCGGTCGTGTGTGCGTGGAGTTCGTGGATCGCATAGCCAAGTGCGCGTCGAATTTATGTATTACCATAAGTTAATGAGTCAAAAACAAGGTCCTCGCGACAGATAGAAAACGAGAGATTCTGACTGAAAGAATTGGTCGCTGACAAATAAAAATAGTCTCCTCTGCAATGGACCAATCACATTTATTTATGCATTTTCGCAACAAGAAAAGGCGACGATATCTTATTGTCGTTCAACGAAAACGAACACCTTCGATTTGATGATTCAGTCAGTCGAACTGATATTTGAAATATAAATAGGAATGCAAAATAAAATTGTTAATTCATTCCTTAATTAATATTTTTTAATAGTTTTTCTGGTCACCAGCTACTTTGATGTCATATTTACATAAGTTGTATTGCTACAAATAATAAATAATTTTTTTAAACCTACATTTACTGGTATTATTTCCAGTCGAGCATTCTAGTTGCAAATAGATTATTTTTTGAAATCATCATTCCCAATCAACTATAGTCAACCGCACTACCGGCGTTACGTCCCCCTCATGGTGCTTAGGCACTGTGAGATGGGGAACGACCAGTACCCCGGGATCGAAATTTTCGAGAGCCCTCGCCGGGAATCGAACCCGGGACCGCCGAAACCACAGTCAGTCGCTAAACGAACTGGGCCACGACGAGTCGTACGATTTCTACTACTATTTTCGAAATATTTATAGTGAAGATATATTTGACGGAAATATAAACACATTATTAACCTATCCAACAAGACTTTCCAAGAAATACACTCTCTGTAGAAAAAAAAAGCAAATATCTATTTCTCAAGATAAATAATCTTCGATTAGCTGGATACATCGGTCGAAGACTATTATTTCTCAATTACAACATTCCTAGAACAGCACATTTTAAACGATATTTTGGCTTTCCAGCTTTCCATCTAAAAATAAAAAGTACTATACATTTTTTAAACCTTCCCTTCGCTCAGATCGACAGAGACAAGTTGGCGGTGCTACGGTTCGCAGAAGCCGCTCGACACATACAGTAGTACATGCACACCCACTCACGCATGTACATGTATATACTGTATGTAGGTTCGCGCGGAACCTTAAATCTGTCTGGAGAGCAGGCAGGAGAAGAAGAAAAAAATTCGCTCATCCCTGAGAAAGGTTCCCGTCTCTCACCCGCGGCGAATTCATTTGGGCGCAGCGTCGAGCCATCCGAGCGTTCCGCAAAGGTTGTAGAGCCCCAGCTGTAGTAGTAGTGGTAGTGGCGGAGGTAGTACGATATGGGCCGAAGGAAGAGGAGGGGAAGGAGGTGGTGGGGGTGTGGTAGGTGAGTGGTGGGGGTGTCGAATCCCTGCGCGCACGTTCTTGCGTTTGCCTGCCGGAGAGAGCGTGATAAATCACGGCATTAACTCGCGCAACTAAGACTCGGAATTGAAATGCGCAGAAACAGGGAGCAGCGAGATGATTTGATATAAGGGACACGGAGAAACTATGGCGTAGCCCCCCACCACCACCACCTCCACCACCGCCCCCTTGTCCTCTTCAGCACTCCTGTCCCAAACCCAGATAGTCTATCTACAGTTATTTCGAACAGGCATATCAGATGATGCATATTAAATAATGAATTCGATAACTTTGTGTTCTTTTAGTCTGACTAAACCGGAAGGTTGGATAGAGTTTTGGGTGCATTGGACTCACAGGAGCTCTTGCACCAAAATGCAACGAAAACGTTCCTGAGCTGATTATGCTGGAAGCGATTACTAATATGACAGACATGTGTCTAATGAAGCGACGTCTTGAGGATTGCTCTTTTCTTGATGGTAGTGAATATGGGTCCGGTACTACGAAGCCTGCTGCCCAAGGAAAACGCTTAGCGACATGGATAGCATTTGAGGTGTCGAGTAGTCGAGAGGATTACCTGTTTTCCTCATGGCCAGTAATCGAGGTTTCGATTCCGGCCGACACCTTCGGAATTTTTCGGGCGAGAGAAATTCCTTCACAGGCCTTCGTTCGGAATAGAAGTAAATTCATGAGCCGATATCGTATGTATCATATCGGGATGTTAAAGACACCTTTCCAGGTCGCCTTCCTAGGAGATAAGATGTTCAATCAACGGTGAACCTACTTAACAAACATTTTTTTATAGATAACATTGTTTCTTAATATGAGAAACCAATATACCGTAGAAATGGAAGTGAAGCTCGGCTGGAGATGTAATCAATTCTCCTTGGTGTGCAAAGGTAACGCGACAGGGTCAACTCCTGAACCGAGGAGGATGGGTTTGGTATCTGAGGCCCACATCGATGTTGGGTGTAATTCGCCTTGGTGGGCGGGGGTGGGATAAAGGCTTAAGGTGGCGACGCCGTCGCACCGACACGCCGAATAATTTTTCATCAAATGAAATCAAATGCGAAATTTATGTTTGCTGGATGCGGAGTTAGGCGCGCGGACCCCAAGACAAATGGCACATGGCGGGAGCGGAGCGATGGGGTGGCGCCCCCTACTTCCGCCGCAGAGACATCACCTGCGCCAAAAGCATCCGACACGAAATAAGTCGGTATTTTTGCCGGCGAAGATAAGGCAAGATTGGAACATAGCGGGAGATATTTTGCGGAATTGGAGCAATAAATCAGTGGGTCGCGCGGGGGCGTGTGTGTAGTAAGGTCTAAAGCGGCGGAGGCTGCGTTGAGCAGAGCGCGGCCGCTCGCGCGCCACTGCAGTGACGTGCTCTGCATGCTCTCCGTGTGTGTGTGTGTGTGTGTGCGTGGACTCGCGCACGCTATTTACTGTCGGCCGTTGCTATGGCGACGCACGACACGGGCCATCAAGATGGCGGACTCAAATTAAGACTCTGGCGCGCCGGGATGTTACGTCCGCCACGAGTGATGGGCGCGGGCGGCGACGGTGGGCACGCCGTTTGGAGGCGCTCGAGTCGCAAAAATTGAACAAAATAATTATATGAAGACATTTATAAAAAGAAATATTATTGCATGTAATTTTTGAAGATTTAGAAATTGTCACGATCGCTAAATACATTCTGAGTTCTAAACATAACCAAAATTGATAATGTTAGAAATTGTAAGTGTATCTTTTTCAATTATTCAAATTGGTGCTCAACTATTTTCAATGGCCCATAAAATGTGTACCTTATTTCCATAATGATTTTAAATGTCTTCAGATATATTGATTTTGTTTTCAGGAGAAAATCATCTTAATGGCAATTCAATTCGTACGACCCGTCGTAGCGCAGTTGATTAAGCGACGGACTGTGGTTCGGCGGTCCCGGGTTCGATTCCCGGCGCGTGCTCTCGATTATTCGATCCCGGGGTGCTGGTGAAAATGTGTATCTCAGATAGTGCCTAAGCACTGAGATGGCTACAGAATCTTCCTGTTGTGTAATACACTTCAGTGAATTAAAAATCAAAAAAAAAATGCGTTTTAATCACAATCAAAGTTCACGTTTTGATGTGCAACAATGTAGACAGACACTGGTTCAGGGGAAACAATTTAATTTAATAGCTTAAGCCAAAAAGAAATAAAAAAATGGCGTAGGGAATAAAAAGAGAAGCTAGACCTAGCGTGGCCTCGGCTCGCAGATTTCCGTTTGGAAAGAGTAAATGCCACGCGACAAAAAAAGCACCTCGAGTGCCTTATTGGCGGGACGGCCAATTGACCCACTTGTTTTAAGCCACTTACTGTTTCTCCTCGTCTTCTTCTTCGTCGTCGTCGTCGTCGTCGTCTAAGTCCTCACCGAATTTTTGTCGTGAGTCGTTCGCGCTCATCCCCCGCTTGCCTGTGTCGCGTCGTCACGGCCGACTTATTATTAAAATGTCACCGGTGGAAACGCCACCTCCTCCCCGTCCCACCCTCAACTACCTCCCTACGCACACAATTTCTTAGCAAGAGACGAAAAAGGAAAATGGTGGTGAGGTGGGGGAGGGGGGAAGTAAAGTGGCGGCTACTCGGCATTACGGTCAGAATGCTCGTCACAACTTTGCGAATTCTCTCATACATAAGCCTTGACTTTCCGGCTACCGTTTGGTGAGCACTTCTAATAACAGCAACGATCTATCCTCATTTTGACCATAAATTATGGACGTCGTAAGCTATTCCCTCTGTGCATTACAGGTAATGGTGCCCTCTGGTGGCGTTCAAGGGAATCGTTAAGAAGAGTTTTGATGCGACAATGCGCCACTGTCGGAAACATTTGCAACCTACTGTCACCTGACATACAAATAAGTCGAACTGAACGCCACTTAGTCGTTTCAGTTGTCAGAAAGTTTGACGGATTTGATACGTGTTTGAGAGTGCCATCTCATGCCATGATCTCCTACTTGCAATGACCACGATTGATTATCTGGTCACACCGTCTGTCCGATCCCATTAGCCTTAAACCCCCCCACCCTCACCAGAATGGCATCACCCAACCAAAAATATCAACAACAAAAAAGGCACCACGCGCGTTCTGAATCTGACCATCCCCGCATGTAATTGGATTGATGGTGGGACGCCCACATCAGCTGCCAGGGGAGCTGCGGTAGCCCCGATGCTGGGTCCCCTCCTCGTTCCCGTTGCGGTCGCACGAGCAGAACCCAAAAGAGAGCCAAAAGCTGGTTCCCCCGGGGGTAAACTCGCCGGGTCCCTGCACGCTCAGCCGCTATTTTTTCTAATTTCATTTTCTCGCCTTGTTTAGTAAGTCGTTAGTCAGGACAAATGGTTGCGCGGCGGGTCGATTCGGATTTTCTTTTTTGTACGGCGAGAACGGGAGACAAATTTCACTTATACACTGGCACGGTTATATTCAGTTTTTGGTGTGAATTCACCTATAGGTTGTTTGTGTGTGGTGCCCGCTGGCGGCTATCAATTGAAATTGTCGTCTAGTCGATTGGTGTTTAGTGAAACGCTCTAAGAGGTGACAATTTCAACGAAACTTCCGTGTAGACGTATTTACCCTGATCGAACAATAAAAACGCGTCGTCTAGTTAACTGAAAACCGATAAGGAAGTTTCATTTGTTATTACTTAAATATTTTGGCATAGCTCCAAGAATTTAAGTGCAATATAATTTTTATGTAAAGTCTTACTCGAGTGCATCACGCCAAAACGGGTCAAATGACGTAAGCAGGTTCATCCTTTCTTTATGCGGTTGTGTGCCCAGATATCAAGAGCACGAACATAAATAAATTTCTTAGAAGCCTATGTTCTACATAATTTGTATATGAAAAGCCGGTTAACAAAAAATTGAAATAAGGACACAGGACAATTGCAACATTTTTATACCATGCTTATTCAGCAGTATCTTCAGAAAATTAGAAAATTAGATTCAATAGATTCAATAGATAGTTGGTGAAAAATCAAGAATCATTGTGCTCAAGCGCGAAATTGCCATTGGCACATGTTTTGATTTCTAGCTTCCCCTTCCACTATTGAATGCCGCTTAAAGATAAATGAGTGATAACTCGACCGGCTCGATTCCGGAACATCCACTATAAAAACAATGGGCGAGAACGAGCAATGCCGCAGCCTCCAATTGGAGACGTCGTCCATCTTCCCTCCACCGCTCTCTCAATTCGACCTCCCACCCTCAGTGCGCATGCTCGTGGCTCGGCCAACTGGAGCGCGCGCCTCCGCCGTCTTCGTGGCTAATTGACAACAACAATTCGGTCAATTGTCGACTACGATGACTTTGTCGAACTGGAAACACACGCACAAAAAATACCCCAGCCCCCTCCACCCTCCAGAGGGCGCACTGAGACCACACCAGAGACCGCGAGCGCGTGTCTTCATGTTCGAAAGTAGGCCGACCGATGCGCCATTGCTGGCCAGCTGGTGGAAGCCACCTTATCTGTTGTCGACCATAAGGGCCGCAGGTTTGCCGCGTTGTTGGTTTTTTTGATGGTTGGTTGTTTGGCGGGGGATTTGCATCGTAATTGAGATCAATATCTTTGTATCGAGTTGCGGCATCGCGCTCGGTCCTCATTCACGATGACGGAAGCGAACTTCTGCAACCGACTTCCATTGACCAACCACAATATATCGGCATGTTGGTTGCTTTTCGGCGTCAAGAGGCGCGGTGACGACCTGATATCGTTTCTTTGTTATGCTATGAGTAGTAGTTTAATTAAATGAATTTGGAATCATCCGTTAATCATTCAAATTTAATCGTGACATAATTTAATCGCGACATGGTTCGATAAATTGATAAACGTGTTTTGCGGCTCGAAACATCCTGGATATAAAGATAGATTTATTTTCTTTTTTATTATAATAAAATCGAGATTACTTGATATTTTTCTGTAGTGCTTGTACAGGCGTGCGAGCATATTTATTTGCAGCTCAATGATGAATCTAATGTAACATTGCTACAAAAGACTACAAGCATGGCTTTAAAGTCTCCGAGAAAAGAAATTAAAAACTAATAAACTTTTTACTTTGATATCACACAACATACCGCTGACTCCCAATTTGCAAACGTTCAAGGCAGCTGCTTTCCACGATGCATAGGGTATGTAGAAATCGACGAAACTACCTTTGTAAATTAAATGCTCCCCGTGTTAGGCAATCACACAAAACAAAGATGCCTTCCAATTTGCCAGTGTTCGGGGATGCAGCTTTTCACTATGCATCGGGTAGTGTTGAAATCGACAAAAACTGCCCTTGCAAATTAAATGTTGCCACGATGCATTGCGCATGTTGAAATCGACAAAACTGCCCTTTCAAAGTAAATGCTACCATGATGCACCGCGCATGCAGAAATCGACAAAAACGGCCCTTGCAAATTAAATGCTGCGCCGTGTGAGGCAACCACACAAAACAAAGATGCCTTCCAATTTGCCAGTGTTCGGGGATGCAGCTTTTCACTATGCATCGGGTAGTGTTGAAATCGACAAAACTGCCCTTACAAATTAAATGCTCCCATGATGCACCGCGCATGTAGAAATCGACAAAAACGGCCCTTGCAAATTAAATGCTGCCCCGTGTTAAGCAATCACACAAAACAAAGATGCCTTCCAATTTGCCAGTGTTCGGGGGAGCAGCTTTTCACGGAACTGGCGCAACCAGAACAAACAATAATTGTTGCTTGACTTATTATGGGGGAAAATTGATAAACGATATATTTAATAACAAGAGTCAGGAGATTGAAGGACACAAAATAAAGTCGGCGACAAGTTTCACAAATAAAATTAATTTATCAAAAGTTGTCGCCTACTTTAGCGAAATATTCCTTAGAATTATTCGTATCGAATCTGTATTGTGATTGTATTGTATCCCTCTGTCATTAAACTGATACCACATATCTTAAGCAGACAATCTTTGTCTTCGCTCTTGACATCAATCTTGCAATTCGATATTTTAATTCTTTGGTATTTTGTTATTTCACATGAGGTTAACGAACGTCTTAGGAGGCCATATCCAGCTTCGGTCTGCATCGAGTAACCTGACTAACCTAACGTCGCCTCGTTTTCCCAAATTCAATCCAGGTGAATCGTATTTGATGTGTGTATGGGGTGGTGGTGTGGAATAAAGAGGAGACCCAAGAGACCGGCTTTAGATTCAATTATGACGAACTTGTTCGACGGCCTCCACTGGACGTGGAAACTACTACTAGCACACTGTGATAAGCCTAATATACACAGTATATAGGATCCCGGGTTATTGCTTTTCAATCGTTTTCTCGAATCCGTTGTCGTCATCCACAAGACCGGTCAGGGGAGAAAGGGAGGCAGGTGACCTGGAGTCGGTCAGTGATCAGCCAGAAAATCAAGAGTCGGATGAAGGGGGATGGCCAGGGGGAGGCATACCCTGCCGTTTTTATGATCCCCAACAAAACAAATAGCTTTCTTACCGGCTTTTGGTGGAATCACATCGAGGTGGTCTGTAAATCCCCCGGAAGCTGCTCCGGTTGATCCATGGTGAAATTGGGGTGGTGAAGGGGAGAGCTAGGGGAGAAGGGGTGTTGGCGGCGCTCGTGCTTATCTCACTGATTAAGTGCTCGGCCCAAAAACTTGTATGCCGACTATAAGCTTTCAAATTTGAAGCAATCCAATCTTTTTAAAGCCTTCTCTCTCGCTCTCTCTCTCTCTTTGAACTGGCAATTCAAGCTCGGATCCATCAAGTCCATTCCATCACCAGAATGACCGGCTGTTTCGGTGTCTCTCATCGGGAAAATCTTGATCCTCCTGCGGTTGATGGTATCGCTCGTCAAATGATGCTCGAGAGATGTTTTTTTTATTCGTGCTACCGGCATGACCAGTAAATCATTTACTGAGAACCGTAACATTGCGCTAAATTTGGAAAAAGTACACGAAACATACTGAATTCGCTGAGACTGATGAAAATCATCAACCCATGTTACAGTATACCGAGTATTTCATTGTCCGAGTTGCTGGCTTCGTACAAAGTGACGGTAAAACTGTTTTGTTTTAAAACTTTTTTTTTAAATGTTGCGTCAGTCGTTTTTAGACTGGAAAGTTTTCTACTCATACATATCTAATTATTATTTTTTTAACTGAAAATGGAATATGAAGTCAGTAGGTCAACTGAATTTCCACCATATCTGTCGTGAAAGTTAGTGTTAGCACTCAAATCATTTAAATTTATGCAGGGCAGAATGATTATTTTATTTTTTGTTAATGAACCGTTTCGACTTTTAAAGCATTTTAAAAGTATTTATATATTCATATGAGTTAAATGTTATTATTTTATTAAGCATCAATCAGTTCATTTTAAAACGAATCATTCTACTCGTATTTATACATTGTATTACAACAATTGGACTTGTAGAATATTTTACACAAAATATTCTGTAATTTCGTATTATTGTATTCGCCATTATGGAATAGTCTTCCTTCCTCCCTACTTTGTCAGCATTATCTACGCGAAATGCTGTAGGAAAAGTTTTATCTCGTTGCGGCGTCAGTATAATTGATCTAGCTGCTGAAAGTGGCGTAATCTATATTTAATTACATGAGAAATATCATCGTCGAAGTAAGCCAGCTTATGCTCCAGCCATACATGGTAGATATATATATATATATATATATATATATATATATATATACTCGTATATATATATATGTGTGTGTGTGTGCGGGCAATCACTGAACTCTTTTGTAGGGAAGATGAAGAAAAAAACTGCGAAGCAACCAGATATCATTCTATCTATCGTCACTAGTGAACGGGAGCTGGAAAACTTGATCTCTGAATATATGGGCGGAAAATATCCTGGCTAAAGTGGCGCGCACATATAATGTATATATCGTTAACGATTTTTTTTACGTGGCTCTAGCTGCATGTGTGTGCCGAGGATTTGACTCCGTAATTAATAACGGAGTGAAGGGCCATGTGGAGAATGGATGAATACATTTGCCCATCTTAAGACTTAACGGCCTCCTGAGACAGGGTGCCTATTCTACTGGACTAACAGAGAGATAAACATTATTTTATTGACCAGAGTGGCTATAGTAGCAATGTGTTTTCGAATAAAGCTAATATCTATTTTGCAGCAATTATGAAATGGGGATCCGCACTTGGCAAGGCTTACTATAGTTTTCATAGATCGTTTCTCTGTTTTAGTTATACTAAGGTTCTAAGATTACAGGTGATCAGTGTAATAGAGACGAAAAATAGAAATTATCAGAAATCGATCTCTGACTATATGAAATGCGTTATGAAATCTGTACTAAGTTAGCAATTGTACGACTCGTCGTACTCGTCGTAGCCCAGTTGGCTTAGCGACTGACTGTGGTTTCGGCGGTCCCAGGTTCGATTCCCGGCGTGGGCTCTCGAAAATTTCGATCCCGGGGTACTGGTCGTTCCCCCTCGCACAGTGCCTAAGCACCATGAGGGGGACGTAAGGCCTGTAGTGCGGTTGACTACAGTTGATGGAAACAAAAAAATAAAAAATAAAAAATTGGAAACATTCGTAATGCACGTAATGGTAGCTCGGAATTTTGTTTAAATTATAAAAATAGTAGCGGTTAGAATTGCTGTTAAAAACTATATTGTACGCCTGTGAAAAAAAATATTGTGTTTAATTTTTCCTAGAGACCATTAAAAAAGAAAAGCCAAGGTTCGTTGTTTTCATGATCTTCTTGTACATACTGTGTGTGTAAAAGGCGAATTCTTACGAACACCATACGTCGTGGAATTAATTGCGAGTTAGCTTTGGGTCTCCGGTGGACAAATGAAGGCGTCGAATAAAAAATGGATACTGTACGATTCCATCGTACGGAAGAGACAGAGGAGAGGCCAAACAGATTCCGTATGTCGCTGAGCAAACAAAGTTATTTAAAGCTAACATACGCCAGCAGCAGCAGCAGCAGTAGAGGGGTGGGCGAAGTGCTTCACCAACGTCAGAAAAGAAATACTGAGCTCCAGGCTTCGATAGGATTCATGGAAGGAGTCGACAATGGAAAAGGGTTTTCTAAGTGCACAAAGTAAACATTGTTAATAGGTCACCGACAGCTGAAGGAAGATAAGAAGATGAGGAAAAGGGATGGCGCTGGATAGAGACCTCAATATCACCAGCGTATTTACTATTGCTCTATTGGTGATGCGATACCGTACAATCCTAAACATAATTTGCGGCTATTCTGACATTTAATTAGCCGTATGAGTCTGGTGCGAAGAAAAGTGCAAAAATGTAGCCTTTTCTTGAGCTAAGTATTTTGTAAGCTATTTATCAAGGAGATCCACCAGAGTTTCGCCTAGCCTAGGCCACTCACCTAGGTAGATATTTTTAATGTGTGCCTCATGTCACGGTGCGAAGCACAGGAGTACAGGTAGCATTGTCATTCACTCCTTTGAAATGATACCCAAGCATAGTGGTGCAGACATCACAACCAAGCTTCAAATTAGTAGCTATACTTCACTAAAAATATGTACACTGAATATTCATGTATTATTCAATATTCAATGTTTGATATTGGCCTGTTGAACAGGGAAAGTAATATTTTGTCGGCACCATGTACAAAGTCGATCGTTATTTAGCCATTTTCTTAATTAATTTGCACAAGCCATTGGTGGAGCATACCATTGAAGTGGTGCAACACTCCCTCTCTCTCTCTCATTTCCTATTGTGCTACGTTCAATTTTATTAAGTTAGTAAGTATAGGGGTGTGGTAGGGGTGTAGGCGGCGGAAGGAGGAGTGGAGTGAAATGAAACTGGGGAAGTGAGCTCAAAGGTAGCGGGAACGTCGATGTCTTCCGCAACTGCTCTAATCCACAACATTAGGGCCGGTTTTATGAAGCAAAGCAGAAGGATTAGGATGAAACCCTGGTTTGACGAGCGTCGGACCTGCTACCGCTCTCCCGATTCGGTGATGCGCAATTGTTTCAAATATTCGATGGCGAAATTTAGATAGTAACATTATGGTATTTCGTGATCTATCGTACTAATTCGTGCGCCAAGGTGAGGTGTTGGTCATAAAGTGATAGTAGCGATAAATCGCACTAGTGGTTTATTTGTATACATCGAAACTCGTATAAATAAACAATGACATGTCGTGAAAGTTTAAATATATATGTTAGAACCATATTGGATATTATAACTATGAGCAATAGCAGAAAGCTGACGCCATCAAGCGGTATTGCAATCAATAGAAGAATTAAATTAATATTTTAGGAATTTTAGGTAGCACTATCAAATTGATTTAAAATTATTATTTAGGAAATATTGAATTGACACGCTATATTTCCTGGAATTGGACATGGTATCGTACAGGCAGCGAGCATATGTCTAAGATAGTATCGATGACTGTTAAATGCAATCGCGCATCCCTGTCTCATGATAAACAACACTCAACCAGGAATCAGTGTCGTATCACTCGTCTGCTGTCCCTTCATCTCTCTCCCCCCATTTCCTCCACCCCTCTGTCTCATCCGGCCTTCTTCATTAGCGCCCGCTTTACCACCCTGTCATTATTGACTCGAAATTCGGAGCATGTTAAGAAGCTCAATCAACTTTCTTATTGCATTATATAGTAGCTTCGTGGAGTACCTAGCGTTTGGTTGCGACGTCAAGTGGCGTTCCCCTGGCTAGGATGATGCACAGAGATGTCCTCCTGAAACCTGCATCAAATGCGGCCACGTGGATTGAAATCTGAATTTGTTCGTCATTAAAAATTAGCATAAGCCTGTAGTAGCCATTACTTGATTGATATGCCTTATCGTTATTAAAAATAATCCTAATGGAATAGATTCCTGAATCAAGTGGCAGAGTAGTTTCGATGTCTACAACTGTGTACAGGGGGTGGCTCAGGATTACCTGCGGGAAGGGGAGGAATTAAGGAGGGGAGGCCTTAAATGGTTTTTTTAATTCACTGAAGTGACGTGTCACAACAGGAAGATTATGTACCAGTGCTTAGGCACTATGTGAGAGCACTATGTGTAAATGAAAATGTCGTTTGAGATCTGGGTTTAAAATATCAGTTATGGACAAAGTTTGTGATTGCTTAAGGTTTTGTATTTGAGACTCCGCAAGATCGATCCACTGTCGAAATAACTTGGGGAAATAGGAGTTGATGTATGAGTCAACATTTTAATGTAACTTATTACTACATAGCATACGGATACGTATATATTATATCGAATAAAAGGGTGCACACCGAGACGGATGTAGAAGAAAATGAAAGAATCGAACAAATTAAGTGATGATAAAAATGTAGTGAACGTCTCCAGTCACTATATCTGATGGATTAATTAAAGTGTTTTTACTATCAGATATTTTCCGACTACCTGTATATTTTTTATCATCACTTTCTAGTTAAATTATTTTATTTTCTTCTACATCCGTCTCGGCGTGCACCCTTTTATTCGATATAATATATACGTATCCGTATGCTGTGTTACGCGAGGAATACAGGAGTACTGGTCTCATTTCAGAAATACGGCTCATTTGTTGAACCGTTACCTCAGCAAGGTCACACCGTGACTAACGTATTACATCCGATGATTCCATGACTTTACCGTATAATTCAAACCACTACCATCAATTCTCGTTTAATCAATTTATACGAGCACAATATATATCGGACAAGCGGTAATTTTGTTCTTAACATGGCAGTCCTTATAAATTATGTCCTTATAAATAAATCTACCAAAAAATGCTTTTATCAATTTAACCGTAATGTAATATCTTCAAAGTGGTTTTGGTGAACTGAGGATTCAACGGTAAATATTGATTTTCAAGAACTTCAGAAATTTTTTATAGAATGTTTATTGACGAACCAAAATTTGCTATTTTGTTTGCTTCTAACATGTTTTACAGGGTGTTTTGAATCTAACAATAAGGTATAATAATCGAGTGATGGCTTTTACAGGCAGCGCTTTAAAATAACCAATACACGAAAATTATGTTAAAAGTCGACGATGAAATTATTTTGAATATAAAAGGAACAATATAGAGGCTCCATAAATAAAAAATATGGTAAACTGCATATGAAACGTACATTAAAAATTTACCTTCATCAAAACCAAAAAAATTAAAAAAGATAACGTTTTCAGGAGATACCTATTATCCCTCATCAGTCGCATTTGTGGTGGCTAATACACAATTCCGAAAAGGGACAAAAAAAAGTAGTCAAAAAGCTGTTGTAAATCTATTTCTATGTGATTTTGTTGCTGCAATTTTTTCATGAAGGGTTTTGTTTTAATTTATTTATCGAAATTATTCGATGATTTTGAATTACTTTTCTAAATCGTAAAATAGGCACTAATTATATGGGTTTGACCAAATCAATGATACCATAATTCGTAGCTTATGACTTAATCGGATGTCACGATCGTTGGTCAAAATCAGTCTATTGGAGTCATTGTACCGGACAGCGATAGATCGGTTCCATGTGGTGGCTCGGCTCTGCGACGGAAGCTCGACTTCCAACGATGCCACGAACCCAGCCACTGGGGGCGCGCTCGGGAGTTAGAGACCGAGAAAGAGAGGAGGGATGGAGGGTGGGGGTTTGGGATGAAACACGAGTGACTCAGCATAGCACAGGGAACCTGTCACAGGTCGCCATCGACGCCGTGTTGCCCACTGATTGCCGAAATAATTGGTCGTTGTATCATGAAAAAGGAATTCTTATCAGGCGCGAAACAGACGTCGCGGCAGGCATGCAGTGAAGTAGCTCGACTCTCTGAGAGTTGATCTCTAGCGACACACCCACCTGCAGCGCATGCGGATGAGCAAAGAGAGAGTGAGTGGAGAAGGAAGAAAAAAATTGCTCACGCGCATGCAACACACACACATACTTACATAGAGACGAGCGCACCCAAGCGGACGGTCTTGTCAACTGCAATTCTCTCAGGGACGGTGAATGACAACAAAAAAATTGGCGATTTTTTCTACTTCAAAATTTGTTCGCGGCGGTGAAGATTGAAGTCGACCCCGGTGCAACAAAAAAGGCGCAGAAAAAGACAGGGACAAATTATCCTCCACTGGAGGGCGCTATTCCAAGTTGCAAAACGATACGAACAAAATTAGATTTACCATCAAAAGGGTTGAGCGCTCTATATTTTTTAAAACTATGTTTTTCCTAGATTAAATAACCATGTGGTCAACCATCACGTACAAGATGGTCACAGAACCAGTGGACATTGACCATGGCCATATACAGTACAACAACATGGTCTGCGTGAATTAACATTAGTTTGTCGTCAGACATTGCATCTTATTTACGCTATCCACGCTTATGTGATTTTTCTCCATAGGTTTCATATAGCACACAAAAGATGACGTGACGCAGAATCTAAAAATGTCAGGAATAGGGTGGGGGGCTCAATTCTTTATGCACGCTCTTCTCGCTCGTCTCTTAGTCACCGAAAGGTGGCGTAGCTGTCTTTCAGTATTTCGATACAGAGTGCATTTGACATATGTGGGTGGTCGCGATCGATTCCCATCAAGCAGTTGGGATGGCCTCACCCTTCACCTCCCCCTATCCACCACCTCATCCCATAACAGGCTTGAGCGATCCGAGCGCAGAACAGCGCTCGTTTAATTGATTCGGAATTAATGTTCTTGTTGATTAGTGTCCCATTTGCAAGTACAATGAGCTAATTATGCATTCTTTGACGTTTCCGATAAAGGAGACTGACATTTAGCGAGCGCAGATGCACCCTGGCGGACTCGTCCGGGCAACCGATCAGCCGGCGGGCCGCACAATCCATTGCCGATGCGACCATCAAATAGGCGAGGTTGTACATCCCGTCCTGCTTTAAATGCTGTTCGAATTATCCGAACGATAAGCGGGTGTTCCCTGCTATACTTTGGTGTCCTTAGCTTAGCTTTTGTCGTTATCTAAGACCGTGCGGAGAAAGAAAGAAAGCGAAGAAAAAAATAAGAAATTGTTAGGTTAGAATCCAAACGACTATGATCACCATTTACAGGCAATCGAGATGAGCCCCTTTTCCCACTGTTGATGTGAAACATTTAATAATTAATTTGAAGGAATAATAGGGAAATACATGTTGGTGCGAATTGTTCTCTAGGATTCTCGAAACCTAACCACTTCCTTGGAACCCATTAACCCATTTGCCATCAATTTACATTCCATGTTTCCACAGAATACAATGTATGTGATATACTGCAGGCAGAGGACACATTTAGGTCTCCAGCAGACTCGATCGTTATGTTATCAAGGTTGGGGCTCTTGCTCTCTACACCTCTTTGGAAAAACTACTTCGCGACTACATTTTTTTCCTTTAGCATCTGCTACTGTTTATTAGCTTCGAATATAAATTGGCTGCAATTGTTTAGCGATGACTCTGGATCGATATAGGGGTGGTGTGCGAATAGAAGGAAGGGGACGAGGGGTGGGGATAAATGGAAAGAAGAAAGAAATGGATGAAGAGACAGAGAGTTTTCGTCTTTTCAACTGAAGCGGCAGCAGCAGCAATTGCTGCCGCTGTATATCGAATGCAAATATGCGTAGTGAGACTGTTAAACGTGACACCTGTCAGCATTCAATATTTGACAAAGTGTTCTTTGAAGGCTTCCTGTCATTGTAGTGTTCTTTTTTTTTGTGATGGCCCACGACTGAACCCAGTCGTTGTTTCGCTTGCCTTGTGTTCGCCGCTAAGATACACAGCGATAGTAGAAGCTTTTCTTCAACAGTCGCTTCAAATGAAATATCGACCAGAAACTGGTTTTTAAATATTATCATTTTTTCCTCTTAAATATAACTAAAAATATTTTCTCTTCACAAGTGCAGTTTTGAAAATTCAATAAAATTATAAATCATACAAATCACTTATTTGTTTTAATTATTATTTCGTTAAAATTATCAAATTAATGTTATAGAATATGTCACCTGTTCTCATCTGTATTACTTGAAATCCTACAGACTGTATATGTTGCTTTTGAATTGCTGAAGCTACATCAAACAAGTGATTTTTTTGTTTATCCATTTATGTTAGCTATATTTTAGCCTCTTTATGTGAGTTTAACAATTTATTTGTGTCTTGTTCATTCATATTCTCCAACAGTGTGAACATAAAATATTTCAAATCTGATATTCCGATTTACGATTACGGTTGCTAACAAAAGTATAACCTTTAAGTCAAAATTGTAAAAACACCAAGTAATATATTTTCTACAACGTTTCTTTATTCCTAGATATTGCTTCCTCCTCTCTTCTGCAACATAAAACCTTTTCCTTGAACACTTCTATTTTTTCTTTTCAGTTTATAAGTTATGGCAAAATAGCACCAACGTTGCTTTCGCGCATCTTTGCCGGATTTAACTAGCGAATTTGCTTGACAAAAAGGACTACAAAAAAAATACAATTAGATTAGGGTGCCGGAAGAAAGCTTTCGCAATAAACATCCACATTAGCAAAAACAAACAAATATGTTTATATATACACGTACAATGGATGAGTGGAGATTGCGGACAAATAAAACACTGGTGCAGTGTCGGAGTATTGTTTGCCCATAAGATTGTGGCAAGTGCATTAAAATTATCCCCACTCTGTCCGCTCTATTTTCTTCCGAGGCCCTGTAGATAGAAAAAAACCGGTAAGCCTTCTTAACAAACATTATTTTAAAAAATAGAAAGACAACGGGTTAGTACGAGACAGCGCCGATTGTGTCGCTGCACGGCAAAGGAAAAAATCCATTAGCGACACAAGTGTATTGCGGCACGGCATCAGGGGGAGCTTTTGTAACAAAATGCAGTAACGTCTGCAATCACACGAGTGCGTACTGACACAATATCGTTCAATTAAGTAAGAATTTCATTTTCGAACATCCTGAGAAGTTATGCTATCGACGAGAGTTTTAATCGGGATTTAAATTAACGTTTGCAAGACATTTTCATGTTATAAATTTAATTGAAAATGGACACCATATCGATTTGTTTTTGAGATCATTAGGTTCTTGTAGTATTATATTGGTCATTAATAAAATTTGGAGTTGTATTATGATTGGTTTCTACTAAACGGGCACATTTTATTGAGCAATCTGACAGAAATTTGATCTTATTTGGATTATATTGGAAGTCCCCAGACATAATTGATAGCCTGGTATTACACAACTATAGTAACGACATTTCAAATGTGATACGAAATAATACCAAGATTTGCAGTGAGAGTCCAATCCACTCCTCGCGCTTTCTCCAGACGTTTGCCGTTCTTAGTACTCCGTTCATGCGGCAGGAGTTCGGCGCTCGGATTATAATTTGCTCCTCGCGAAAGCGCTTAACACGAATCCCCCCAAATAATATATTTATTTCATGATTCATAGATATACTTACGCGCTATTTAGTGCCCAAGTGCGTCGGGAACCCATGTGTGAGTGCATGAATGTGTGCGCACTTGCACCGCGCATTAACAAAATAGGCGTTTGGTCGTGTTTACAGATACTTACAAAAGCTTGCGGCACAAATCGTTTATTTCTCGGCGTTCTGATGGAGGCGCAGAACCTACGATATCTGTTTTGCTAGCGACATCTAGCGGACCGAGATCTCTAATTGCTCGACATGATACCTGTCAAACTCACGGTGTAGGTATATATCAAATGAAGATGGATAATTGTGTGCTTCCTCTGAAATGGGACATGCAAAAATCATCGTTCGACATCTTCTCAATTTAACATTTAACAACAGCTGTATATAGCGTCTTAGCATTCAAGTTAAAAATATATTCTACAAACAATGAAAATTGTTTTGGTGACGCCATTTGCGATGCAAAGCTGATTAAGCGCTCTGATGGAGCTGTTAGATCAGTGGGATTCCCGATACTATCTAGCGTAATTTATTAAAGCAAGAAAATCGCTCCATGACGTATACTCGAACAAATAAATCTTGAGATAAGATGACAATCTATGTTGCGATTTTATCCCACGATTAACAGCGGGGTGCGAATGGCAGGGCGTCAATTTCGCCATTTCAAATAAAACGATAACTTAATTATTGTCTTGCACTTGCACTCTATTATCTCTTCAGCCTGTGTTTGTGTGAAATAAATGTTGATTCGAAATCGAAACCCGGCTCTAAAAACAGTTCAGATTCAGATTCGCTCAAACGAAAATCTATTTTATACACCTGTGGTATTGGTAACCCGGCATTCCTTACAAATTCCGTCTTTGAATTCCGTTTATATAATTTAGATAGAATAATATTCTCAATTCATTAAAAAAATATTATTGCATTATTGGTAAGTTCTTCGAAACAAAGAACTCCGGTTGCCAAAGCTTTCCAGTGTTAAACTGCATGACATTGTCAAAACGCAGACGCAGTGCATATTTTGTGACTGTGTTGTGCATAATAAATCGATATCCGATATTCTTATCTTCTTCAATGTTCTCTGTTTCATACATGGTTGTTCGTCGAAATATATGTAGACTGTTATACAGCTGTATGCGAAACCATTTGATGGCGCTTGTTGGTACTTCACCAGTTCCAAAAATGTTTGCTGTCTGTCTGGCGAAATGTTCCTAAGACCTCCGATCGCAAGAGCGTATATGAATTTCCAGAATCTTGTGTCGTTCCAGAAATCTTGTGTCGATATGCAAACCCTTTAGTGAATATTCTAATACTTAACTTCGTTAAATTAATAAGTATTTTAACAAGGTATCAAATTATGTTTTGCGTATGTCGAGGAATTTTTTTAATGTGGAATAAGATATTTTTTAATGTGTATATACAATTCTGAAAGATTCTGGAAAGGCTATTTTTCCGATGTTCTGGATAAATATTCGTCACGCCTCGTTAAACAATTTGATTAACTTGTCTCTTACTTACTTCAACTACATTACTTGCTGAATCTGGTTAAAATTGTGATGAGAGATTAGTTTCTCTTTACAGATAGAGAATAGAACTAAGAAATACATTTATTATCTTGGCAGTCTCGCATAGTGTCGTAGCACCAAGAGTAGTACAGAGAGAAAACTAAAAAAACTAAAAAAAAAAACTTATCATTCAATTTGCAATACCAGTACTCCAATTGTGTTTAAAATCCCATGTCTTGTATGAAGGCGCAAGGTCTTAGTTGGGGCATTGCCAGTTTCAGAGAATAGTATTAACTTTCCAACGATATCAGAGTCACAAAGGCAACGACATTCGCATTTGAATATATAAATATTCTCGTAAACAGAGTGTACAGAAAGTACCTATTTGTTTAAGATCGAAATTAAATGGACGTAATAGATGGTTACGTCTAATGCAAATATTTGAAAAGAGTAAAAATAAAAATAAACAAGCTCTTACTTGGTCTGGTACTCAAGGCCATTTATCAATTTACTGTGACCTAGTCCGAAGTTTTGCCACAACTTTTCTGC
Source organism: Mycogona germanica (assembly GCA_034698785.1). NCBI lineage: Eukaryota > Metazoa > Arthropoda > Diplopoda > Chordeumatida > Chordeumatidae > Mycogona > Mycogona germanica. The sequence continues at coordinate 73,876 of JAQGBY010000009.1, forward strand.
GCCATTGGCTACGACATTTAGAACCAAATGGCACGTACAATACAAACAGCCAATAGGCACGCACACAAATAAGGAGCAGCGTTGAAGGAGTTATGAGAACATGAAAGAGTATGATGCAAGTGTATGATGGGTTGACATCCTCGTGTTTTCTTTTCGCTCAGTCACACACTTCAGAGTGCTTCGATTTCACTTGGCATTCTGTTTTTCTAAATCCTCCTCATCGGTTGGTGAAGTGCGCTCGAACAAGCGAGATAACAGCGTTTACGCGGTACCTACCGATTTGTATTCATATTGGGTGCGTCCGACCATTGGATCTGTGTTTCTCATATGAGTACACCAAGGCAAATAAGAGCTTATTGTCGAGAGTTCATAAAAAATCGATACTCATTATACGATGAGCAATTCTGTAAGGTTTTCAGAGTTTTTTTAGGACACCTGATCCTGTATCAATGACGGTTATCGCACGAAAACAAACGCAACGTGATTCACTAGCGGATGTTTAAGATTACGGAGACTCTTGCACTCTTTAAAACCCTCCTCGGTTGATGCCAACCCATGGACAGGATGTGCCCTTTAATGGAAACCTGATCTGACGATCTCGGAGCGAACGCGCTTCTTCCGTGAGCGACCTGAAAGCAATAGCGCTGCTTTAACGCTCGGCAACTTTTAATCTCATCACCATGGCGGCCATTAATTAAGACGGGGACCCGTTTTACGCGCGCGTCTACATCAGAAACCACACAGACATGAGGAATAGGCAAACATGACGCAAGCTGATCGAAGACTGCGCCATCACGAGACCCTATTGGATAAGCAGACACTGCTGCTATACTATTATGAATGTACTGACTCGTCGCATATCCCGGTTTCGATTCCCAGCGCGGGCTCTCGATAATTTCGATCCCGGGGTACTGGTGAAAACGTGTCCCTTGCATAGTGCCCCATCTCCAAGAGGGATACAGAAGCACCTGTAGTGCAGAGACTACAGTGATGGGAAATTTAAAAAAATTGCAAATGGAACAATAAATAGCAACATTTGGGTTAGATTCATACAAGTAATGAGCCACAATGTTGTACTCTGTAGCCATGCTTCGTCTATTTTTATAGTAGTTAGGCCAACATTTGTAGGACAACGGTAACATTTTGTAAAATCGTTTTCAAACCTACCTTGAAAATTCGGTTTTGTTTTTGAAGAGATCCTTTACTCTGTTGTACGAGTGATGCTCGGAAATATTCAAATGAAGCAGGTTGTAGATGATTTTCAATTTCGATGAGGTGACCCGTTAAATTTTCGTGTCACAAAATCATAAATCTGGGCCTATTTTTGTTTGTAATTCCTTTATTATGTGGCATTGAATATTTAAAAAAATGATTGATGGATATTGTAAGTCATTGTTGATGTGATGATTGTATTGGTGCGTTTATTGGGTACACAAATTGTAAAAAATTATTTTCTACGTGATTATTATTACAGTATTCCAGTTTTCAATTAACATATTAATTTTTCTGATGCAATAGTTGTAGGAATATTTATCGGACTATTTCAATATTGTCGACGATGTCATCCAGAAGTATTAATAAATTTCTTTTTCCTTTTTTCTTTTATGGCAGGTGAGAAGCCCGAAGCCATCCAGCACGACGCCAAGACGTCCGGCGGAAACACTGCTCCGCCCCCTTCCGTCTGGTTCCTGCTCGTCCCGTTGGCCGTCGCCTCGTCCGCCATGTTGTTCCTGCCTGCCAGCGGCACGTGGTGTGACTCGGCCAGATGATAGACGACACGCGGCCCCGAGGCAGACGAGCGATGATAACCCCCCCAAGAGACGGACATAACGCGCGGGCCGTGCTTTTAATTCGGTGGCGGCGACAGCGGTGGTGCGGGAACCAAACGCGCGGGGGCCACACCCCGAGATTCGCGCTCGCGGACACCCCTCGGTAACAAAAGAGACCCTGATATTGGGGGCACGCCAACTGCGCTCCCCCCACCCCCCTACGGTTGGGCTTGACCCTACGAACCGGAGATACGAGGGCGCCTGCTCGCCCCTCGCTTAGCTCATCATATGTATAACACACGCAGCTGTCCTCTTCCCCAATCCTCTCCCCTCCGCCTCATCCACCTCTCGCCACACTATCTGCATATAGGAATAAAAAATAAAAATCCCCTCAAAGGTTGATGGCTATATTTGGCCGTTTGGAGCGCTGATATCGCCCAGCTCCTTAACCCCCCAACCATTGTCCCTACCTCTCTCTATCCATGTATATACCTTGCGTCGCGTCAAAGGGTCGAACAATCTTAAAAAAAATAAAATTCTATTTTGTCCTTCGATCATGATGGGTATATGGATGCGATTTGGCATTTGTTGTTGTTGTTCGGGTAAAATTGTTTGGCGAGTGTGAAGAGTTTGGGACTACGAATTATTTTATTAGACCGTGAAGGAAAAAATAGAATTGGGATTTTAGTGTCGATCCGATTGTGCATGTCGATTGATGGACGAGAGACTAAAAGTGTTCATTTGGTTACGTCGTGGACTCGGAACTACGAATCTCTCTCTCTCTCTCTCTTTTGACGTCACATCGCGCTCACTGCTATTACGTCATACACGCTGCTCCATTGTGAATAATCAAGCGGAATTTTTGAACACGTATAAATTAACGAAAAACAAAAAAATATATATATATATGATCAAAGATGAACATTCAGAGGACATGTACTACTACTATGTGGGACGTCTCGGCTGCAGATGTTGCTGCCCTCTGATGGCAACTGACTAAACCTGTTTCTGACTTGCAGACTGAATGAGTGAAAAACATTCTAATACTTTGCCTCCTCGGACACCGCCCGCTCAAGAATCCCCCTCATTTAGCCCCGAAACGTCGAGGATGCGATGGATCCGATCACGGCGTCCACTATCACACTCTGACCGTGTGAGGCAGGCAACACAACTGGAGGCGAAAACCACAACGGAACAAAAACAAAACATACAAACAAACAAAAAACAGTGCTCACTGCAGAACCTCCGCGTCAGTAGTTTTTCCGAGACGAGATGGACTTGTTGTGTCTTTGTTTCTTGGTAGTTGTCCGTACTGTTTCTCTCATGATATGAAATAAAAGGCAGTTCGTACACCCACCCATGCGTTTCAATTTGCTCATCCTGTGATCATGGTTTCATGGAAATTTATGAAAACCGAAATTGCGAAGTTATTTCATAGAATTCGACAACTCTGTCATATAAGTCCTGCGATTCCTTATTTACTTTCATATTGCAATATTCTTGGCTATTAACTATAGTAATCAGATTAACGGCAAACATGTAATCATTCTTAGGCTTTCAATTTATAAAACAAATATTCTCGTATAATTTAAGAACGCATTCGTGATTTCGCCATCGATATTAAAGCCACATTTCATCTTTTAAATATATAGGAACCGGCAACATATTAATTCTTATGTACATAAATTTAAAGAGTTTGGTTATTCAGAAGATAAGTTCGCTTCAGTTTACAGAGATCGAAATTTACGTTCGCAATTTGGGCTTTCACATGATATATCAATGCTTGAGTCATCTAATGCAAAGAAGCAAAAATGATGCAACAGTAGTCAATCTTTTAAATGTCGCATTACATTTACTTTGCTGTAACTACTGAATTTATAATTAGAACATGACGAAACAAAATGTTACAAAGTATGTCATTATATTTGATCTTCACTTTTTTGTTGCATATTATTTGAAACCATATCGTGTCTTTAATTACGTTTAATTAAAAGTTTGCTCGCTCCGAAATTAAATTAAAGCAAACAAACAAAAAAGAACGCAATTATGGCAGGACCTATCACAGGAGTAGCAGACGTGTAAACCTTCATTAACATGTTTCCATCCCGAATCAGTTTCAGTTGCTATTCCAAGCCTGCCGTATGCCAGACAAGTAGACTACACAACTGTCTATACACCCTAATTCATGTTCACATAAATCCGATTTATTTTGTGCGAGCAAAGTTGGCTCAACACCAGACTGCTGCTGTTGCCAAAGTGTATTTTTTTCCATTTTCATTTGGTTATACGTGAAATTCACTAATGAAATTTATCCTTATTGGCTCGACAAATAACGGGGATTTCGAATTCTTGTCACATTTGGAACAATAAAGTGGGCAGCAATTTGTAATTAAAGCTGCACGCTATAGTCACTAGCCCATGGATCCATGAAGCAGGTAAGGCTACGATGGTGTCACGAGTCGCCGATGAAGGTTGTCACCGATGAATCTTTAATATGATTACATAGGGTTCATTTTGGGTTTTTCAAATCTGATTCTCATTCCTCGATTACGTCATCTGCGCATGTGTACACTCCCCAATTCTACTTATTCTGTTTTTATAGAAAGAGTTAATGGGATACTTAAAATTATTTGAGGTTTGAGTTGAGTGCTTTGTTTCCAAAAAACCATCGTTCAAATTAGAAAAAAAGATCCTACTAAACTCTAAATTACGTTTTACCTCAAAAACCTGAACCTAATCGATTTGATCACTGTACTTACTGGGCTTACTTTAAGTACTTTTTTAAAAATTCACTGAAGAGTATAACACAACAGGAAGATTCTGTACCCTCTCAGTGCATTGGCAATATGTGAGTCACATTTTTATCAGTACCCCGGGATCGACTAATCGAGAGCCCGCGCCTGGAATCGAACCACAGCCCTTCGCTAAACCAACTGCGCTACGAATGTTCGTACTTGACAAATGCATTTTTAAAAGTAATGAATAGATATTTTGAATTGCGCAAAAGCATCCTGAAACCATTATCAAATCACTGAAATGTGATGACTAGGCTATGGTAATATCTAAGGAGTTTTTATCATCCAAAAACAGCCGCCAATAATTGACATTCTTCAAACAAAACCATAGAAGACTATAGTAGTAACAAGCTGTTTTTACTCGAGTATTAAAACAGGCATATATTAATTTGTTCATCATCTATGCTTTTTTCAGTACTATATCACAAACTAATTAATCCGTTATTAAAGGCCTACCCATATGTTAGGTGCAACTTAATGTTTTAGACAATGTTGTCAAAGACATTCTTCAGAATGACTATTGCCAAGGAAAAATGAAAGAACCACTCTGAGCCGATGATAAATAATAACCGCCATTTCAATTTATCAATCTATTCAATCTACAAAAGGTTTAATAATCATTTAATTAAAATAATAACCGGTGGGATTTCATAGAAAAATAATTAAATGATATTTACCTAGCTCAGCGGCATATCCTTTACCGTTTTAAAGAACCAGCAATGCTTTTGAAACAGTGAACCGGAACGAAATTGAGCTCTCAAATGTGTGCTTGCATTCTAATTACCAAGTTTAATCAACATACGCAAATAATAGAAAATAAATAGAAAGTAAATACCAAATTTGTAACTCGTCCCGGCATAATTGGCATTTGTTTTCACCGAATGTGAACGTATCTAACTGAACAGAATAACGCAATTAATATATTACTTTAATTAAATTTAGTATTTAAAGCTGCACGAGTGTATCAGTCCTGAAACGCTATTCAGAGATGACTTAGACTCTAAAAACACTCTTAAAAAACTATAAAAACTATATTTTTAAACTATATTTTGTACTAATATATTCGAGATCTGAAAAGAAGTCGTAACAATTAAATCTTGCCAAAAGTTAGCTGTTTATGCTACATGAAGATCAACTAATAAGATCAATGTTTTTTTAATGACACTTAAATTTCGAGGATATCATTCTTCACAAAATAGTAAATTTCGCATGTGACTTACATGTAATAGAGCGACCATGGGTGTTGCCCACCCTCATAGTTTTCATGAAAAGGTGAAAGAAGAGGTTCATATCAGGTGCATGCGATTGCATGCACCTGATATGAACCTCTTCTTCAAGTCAGTCTCTGTGGAGGAAAAGGCCTAAACACGAAATCGTTCTATTTATTTAAATGCTATTCGGAAAACTGCTTCCCCGAGCACGATATCCGGAAAACCTCATCAATCATCATCATTTGTGCAATCACAAACCGTTGGTTTCCGTCTCTCCATCCAATATGGATTTGGTTAACAAACGCAGAACCATAATATGACTTGGGATAAAAACAAAGTTTCTCCAAATGGAATTTGGAAGTCGTTTTTTTTTCTTTATTGAAAAGACGGCTGCTCCGTTGCGCTTTTTATTCTTTCTTCAACTATCAGCAAGGTTGGATAGCGAATATGCACTGTACTTGTATGTGTATATCAACACCCGTACGTTTTTCTTAGAAATGCCTCATTCATAGCAAATACAGTGTATATTAAGAACACGACTGCGAAAAATGAAAGCAAACATCAAAAAATATAATAAACGTCGAAATGATTTTATGTTTTCAGACTCACATTTACTTGAAATGTAGGGTTTACATTTAGAGCAATTTTCGTAATGCAAGACATTTTATATTTCTTTTATAAAACTAAATAATATTTTGTCATATCATATCATATCATAACAATTATAATTTTATTTTACCTGCTGGAAAAAATTGGAATAATGCTTGAACAATTTGAAATATATGTCATACTTTCGTATAATTGACGATCTTCTTTTAGAATATGCAATTTGTTTTAATCCTCTGCCAATGCATTAAGTGGAAACTCTCTTGTTTAAAATAGTTCACCATTTTATTTTTTATAACAATTCTCAAACTTATACTTCCGACAATCCATCATCCGCTGTAGACTGTTGAATTTATGACATTTTCTGGACTGATTTCTTAAGATAATCTAGAGCTGACCGGTTATCAAAATATAACGATGTGCATCGATACCAATAACAGACATAGACTCTTCGAAATTCATGTTTCTACGCTCAAAAAAATGGAAAATATCAGGAGCAGTCCCAAAGTCATTTAAGTGATCTACTTGTCCAGTTATTCCTTTAGCATAGTCCAGTTATTACTCCTGCATTGGAATTTGGCGACAACGTCTAAAAAATAATTATGCAAAATAATCTTCTCTTTCAATCTTTCAGTATCCGAGTCGTCGCGCTCAAATGTGCGCCAAACAATAAACGAAACTTTAAATTAGTGAACAGTCAATGTGTGTCAATGGTGTTGCATACCAACCGCGAATTGATATTTCGACACACGGCACACGCATTAAGCACGGTCGACTGCAGTGCGTCCCGTGTACCATGCTGGCGTCAAGCCATCAGCGTTTCCGTTTTGCCATCGAAAAATGCCTAGTCAGAGCACCTCGTGACATCCGGTAGTTTCCGCTTCCGGTCCACCTCCCCCCTCCTCCTCCTCCATCGCTCTGTGGGCCCCAACATACGTGGATGCGGTGTCGAAAAATGGGGGATGAAAATAGAAGAGAGAGAGAGAGAGAGACACACACACACAAGAGAACAAACGACACAACGGGCAAAACAGTCGTTAACAGCATTAAAATAAAATTTATATTCGAGGCTTGCAAAAATTGGAAACGAAGCAACAAACAAGATGATAGCACATTTGTTTCGGTTCATTAGAACGGTGGTGGTGGTGGTGGTAGTGGTGGTGGTGGTCGTCATCATCGTCACATATCCGGCGGAAGTTTTGGAAAATGGGGAGAGAGCGATGCTCCCTATGGTGGCCTCGATGTTTCGCTCAAATGCCAGTTGTATAGTAGTGGAAACCGACGGGAGGATTGTGATGTGTGGAAAGGACTATACATACATTGACATTGTGTGTTTTTGGTAGGAGAGTTTGGTTGGGCATTTTAGGGGGAGTCGAGTCTGAAATAGATTAAGTGAGACTGGGGGGAGGGAAAGTGTCCTGTGTCAGTCGAAAACGGTGCCCTCTCTGTACTGTCTATGCGCGTTCACATAGGGGAACGTCATTCGATCGGTCCGGTGCTCCGATCTCTACGGACAAGTCCCGCACGCACCATTTCTGGCTTTTTCTTCAATTCGAAACGCGCCCGGTGGTGGTGGTGGTGGGGGTTAGAGATCGCAGTCCTCTGTTTTTATCCGACGTGTCCGACGCACACAATGAGGGGGAGTTCAGGTGCGAGGTTCTCTAACCGTCCGTCAGGTGGGCGGAACCCGTATTGACGGTACCCATGTCTTGAGCGCCGGCCTTTTTGACTCCGCGCACGGAAACACAACAAGAGTGCACACGGGGACGCGCGCGCCTACATTTTTGTAACAGGTGGCGCCCTCTAGTTGTCTCTCGCTTTCACTCTGGTCGCCGGAGCGCGTCTCGACAAGCCGCTTTTATTTTTATTGTCGGTGGGTCGATTGTGGCCAAGTCACGTGACTGAAACGAACGGCCGGCGCTCACCGCACTGCGCACCACGTTACGACCAGCAGCAGCGTCGCCACCAGCAGCGTCACGGCCGGGTTCAGTGACGCGCTTCCGCTTTGGTCGCCATGTTGGAGGGCACCTGGCTTCTCACCTGTTATAGTGAAACAATAAATAAACAATTACCAGTTTGACAATTTAATAAAAACGGAATTGGTAAACATAGTGAAATTTGGTAAATATTTGATGGAGTGATATGGATGAAAACAGATTATGGAATTGACTTCCGGAAATAACTGATTCATTTAGCGTGCACTTGTTGGCGGATTGGATTTAACATTTGTGTTTGATTTGCGCTGCCTCGGCACAGACTGCTCGCAATTTACACGGAAGTCCGATAGCAAGTTCATTCCGTTGCTCGCAGGCGATCCATCAACTGGCAGCGACCGAATCCATCATGGCGCCTGTCGGCGGCCGAATAAGTGATCGCCTGATTGGATCTCGCATCTCGAGAGCGAGACAGTGAGGCCGATCATATAGGATTAGTTAGTGCTCAGACTGGACAGTGGTCGTTTAACATTTTCGCGGAATCTAAGAAGAGTACGTCCAGGCCAAACTGGATTGTCGCCGTTTGACGCCAATTACTCATACGTTTGCCACAGCCAGAGCGCAACCAGTAGTAAATAAGTAACGACAGATTGTGCCATCCGCTATGACCCATAATCAACGGTTATGTCCCTGACATAACATTCCATTGATAAATCGGAATTGTGAGTATCTGTTGGTGCGTGTTTCCGTAACCAACAAATTACTTTACTCACATCAGTCGATATTTTTGGTAACGTATTGAACAAACATCCAATGTCGAATACAATAAATTCGATTTATAATTTTTCCCTTCCACTTTGGTGCTACCCAATTACTTAGCTGACTAAAATATTTGCTCTACAAGTGAGGTACATTTTTATTTCCATTTAAAAATCCAATGCGGCCGAATCAATTTTCAAATCACGATTTGCGGAAAAGAAATATGCAATGCGGTACAGTATCAGGGGGAGCTTTTACAAAACAACGGTGCACATGTAAATACCATTATGTTATAGGTAAAAAAATATCATCTAGTTTTCATCATTTGGTTTAAAATAATTTAAATAATAAAATAATATTCTGAGTTCCACTCAAAAATATTGATGACGTGTATCTCAGGGGGTGTAGAAATTGTTCTGGGGCTGGACTAGGTAATTTGGGATAAGGAGGGTTTGTTGACCTCTGACCTACCGTTGAGCACGTGGATGAGAATGCTGGCGCTGTCTGCGTTGGAGGGTTGGCACGTGTAGTTTCCCGAGTCGGCCGGACGAGCGTTGGTGATGAGCAGCTTGCTGGTAGTGACGTCAGCCTTGGTGGTCTCGACGCTAATGCCACCTCGCGGCGCGTCGTAGTTGATGACCTGCTCGTTACGATACCAGAAGACGTAGGCCTGCGGCTGCTGGCTCTGCGCCACGTCGCACGTCAGATTGATGGTGCTACCGCTCTTGATGTACTTCTCGGGGCCGCCGCGGATGCTGGCCGACGCCACTGAAACCACAACACCAGACGTGCACGCATTAATTAGAGGGACAGGGTGGCCATTAATAACGGAGGCGCTAGCATACCCAGCGCAAGACAAAGATTCAGTCCGAAATTAGCACATTCAAAATATCGATAGTTTAAACACGACCAAGAATTGAATGCACTTCATTTCTCACTTTACCACTTTAAACATCTGTCAATGACTATTCTTAAATTGTTAAATTTCTAAAAAATATTAATTTATATTGTAGCCGCCGGAATATTTTTATTCGTTTGACCAATCTGTTAATTAAGATATTTTGTAAAGCAAAACAAAAATAATAAAACTACGTAACTTTTCGTATGTATCAATCAGCACCTGGTACAACAATTAACCACTACAATGTATATATATTGTACATGTGCATTAGGATAAAGCAAACCCAGCAGATATGATATACGGATTTATTGTTCGTCAGATTTGTTAGTAATGAGTGTGTACAGGGGGGTTATTCGATTTTCTATTTCAGAAAACTGAGGCAGTGCCCAGGCATGAAAGCACGTCCTATCCATGTCAATCACATGACGTTGCTGTTCCATTTTTATTTTCAGCGTAAATGCCATTATGCCAACATATCAAAATGATTTTGATTAATAAGCAATTATATAATCTATCAAATTGTGAATAAATGAAATGACAGCAATGTATTGAAGAACTACCCACCGAATTGAAACGAACTGATCAATATTTCAATAAACGAAATGCGTCGACTCGACTGTAAAAAGGTTACGCTATTTCCAATTCCCACCACCGAACTTTCCCCCCCAAATTTTTGGCTTCGTATGGGATCGGTGCATTGTTGCAGAACGGAACCAATTAGTCCCCATGCGAAATTGCTCAGACACGTCTCTTCATCTCGCTCTTCTTCAGCAAAGTTAATAATGATTAATGGGTTATTTTAAATTAAAACTAGATTCGGTGGCGGCGGTATGTAAATTTGAATAATGCATGCGTGTGAGGAAACGAATAGGTAAGTGACGGGAAAGGGAGGGGGGTGTTTAGAAAAGAGGTACAGCAGCGCCGCCTGGTGGCATGCGGTTGCCTACCGTCGGTGTGGCGAGGACGTTGAGACCTATTCGGCACTCGCCCTGCCTGCTTAGCACGTTTGTTGCCTGAAGAAAAGAAATCGGTGAGAGAAAATTCAAAACAAATATATATATATATAAATAAAAGCAAACTCAAAACAAAGAGAAAAAAAATGTATGTGAACAAAATAAATTCATGGTGTGGAAATAGAAATGGTGAGGTGAGGAGAAACGGGTTAAGATAGGGTGTTTTTTTGCGTGCACTTTGGTGACTTGCGGGTGATTTGTCGTGACAACGTTGTGGTCGTAACGCTACACTGCAAAACGAGAAGTCTTAGATTTTGTTACAACGTTTAAGCGTTTTCGGATGCCGTAACGCATGGGCATCTTTTCATGTGGTATGTTAATAAATGTGGGGATTGATTAAATGTTTTATATTTTAACTTATAGTTCAAATTTCTCTTATTTCTAAACGCTATCATTACGTTTTACGAATTTTTGTTATACGATTAGCTGATGCAATATGAGTTGAAATTGATTGACTTTTCGATTTCAGTTATACTAGTATAGATCTCATTTTGATATTTAAATGTTGGTTTTGAGAATGATGTACGAAGGGAACTAACAAATTAAAACGAAAACGTCAAGCACATTTTCTATTTTTCAAACAGGTGCCCAATTCCAGACACCAATCGTGTCTCGATTTGAGACTCCGCGTCTCGCAGTGAAAGATTGGCTGCCGGAGAACAGGAGAACGCGAGACGTGAGTAAATAATTCAGGCGTCGTGGCAACAGATTGGGGGGAAGAGGAGCCGCCGGGGATCAAATCAGTGCAGCATGCCAAAGCAAAAAGGTGTCTACAGCAGGCAAGCAGCAGGCAATCAGGGCACGCCCACAGTACATGTACACACGCAGCCACTTGTCTGCGCCAGAGAACACAGGAGTTCACTTGGTTGAACGGGGGTGGGGGGGGGGGGGTGGCCACTGTCGGGCGACGCACACAACTATCGGCAGCGCGACCGTCAAAAACAACCATCTGCGCAAGAAGTTCCACTTCCGTCATGTCATAATCAAGCGCCAGACTAAAAGCTCGTTCGCTCCTACTCTCTCATTAATGGCGCTGAATCAACCGAAGTAGTCACATTGGCGATAGACACGTTGGCGTGACCCCTCTAGCCCTTTCTACACCGTTCAATACATGTACATTGAAACGCACATCCTTGTTGTTTTTTGCATGTGACGATATGAAGATTTAATTACTTATCGTTTGTCATAAATATTGATATAGTCACACTTCTTAATTCAATTAAGTACATCTTATAAACATATTCGTATATTTATGATGGTGGTCCAATTTGGATCAGAAATACAAACTGAAGTTTCGATCTCATTTTTGCCAATTTTACCCAATGCATGTACCTTGTTGCTTGAATATGAAATTCTTGCACACACATATGATAAATGATGCACTTTACAATTCAATATTCGTGTTAAGAAAATTTGGTATTTATTCCGTAATACCCTAGTTACACTGGGCAAGCATACATATTCCAAATATTCTTATCAAGGTGCGTTTAGACATTGAACAGAATCGGCACGTGCCACTCGTCCGTGCATCGACAAGAAATTCCTAGCCGCCCCTCGAATGACAATTCGCCAATCTCAATTGTGCTAAATATTTCCAATTACGCTTGAGAGGGTACGTTCCACTTTTAATTAGATTCAACCACGTGATTTATATGGCTGGCGATGGACACGATCTCAAAGGAAAATTTGCCCCAATCTCAAGCATAATTGAAATATTTCAACGAACTTGAGGTATGCTTGCAGTGTAACTAGGATATAATTCTTTGATATTCTCATACCAGACTATTGAAAGAGTGATGAGAAATGCAGTCTAGACCAAATCACAACAGTCGTCACATAATTAATAGACCATTTGTGGGACAACTGTCGCGAGACTATAAACGTGGTTGCAAGTACAGCAGCTGCTGCGACTGTCGATTATTAACTGTCGTGGAAAACCAAATTTAAAAAACGGAAACAATTTTAGCTTCCATCACTAGTCGTTCTTTCAACCGAATACGCACGCAGCGCAATAGTTGTGAATTGTTTCGACTCACTCGAGCAAAAATTAAAAATTAAAACAATCATTTCTATTTGAAAACGGTAGCCTGATCACAAATAGAGCAACTCTCGTTAGTGATAAACTTGTGGTGCGACGGTCCCGGGTTCGACGCCATATCGATCTCGGAATACTGATGAAAATGTGCCCCTTCCTAAGCACTAGAATATCCTATACATACTATTCACTACAGACTTGTAGGCTTTCATCGTATGGTTTCCGAACCTCGAAAATCGAGCGTTGTAACCCAGCCACCCGCCAGAGGTCCTGCCGATTAGAAAAGGTTTAAGGTGACACAGGAGAAAAGAAATAGAAAAAGAAGAGAGAGAAGAAAAAAACACATACCACGGTGCAATGAACTAGGAGCGTAAGCAAAGAGGTGGAGAGACTATTCTCTCTCTCTCTCGCACAATGGCAATCAGACAATGGGATTTGCAGAGTGAGGCAAGCGGAAAATCAAACGAAGGTGAAGCGAAATCAAACACAACCGATTTTCTTTTTATTTTGTCGTCCCCTTACCACCTTCCTTCCTTTTCACTAGACCGAACGAAACAACACTAATCGTCGTCAGAGGGCGGGTCAGGTCAGAGTTACGTCGACGAGACAACAACGGACGATCGCAATTTGGTAACACACCAGTCATTTTTTTCTTCGCTTGGATGGCAATTGCCGTTTGTCAGAGCGCAAACATGGTGTGTCGCAATTTTAAGAATCTAAACACACTTTCAGCTGAACAGGAATTTTTATAAATTGGGATTTTAGTGCGCTTTTTTTGCAATTCAGAACCAAAATTCCGATACATATTTTTGAATTTCCGAGGTCCGTTTATTATTAAATCAGTACTGCGCTTTATATCCCTTAATAACATAATATTATAGTTTTCTTTTTAGAACTCTTTCACGCTTCGTAACAACTGAAAACGAAGGTATGCGCAATTACGACTAGAAAACTCAATATGGTGACGCCATTCTTCAATGCGATTCAGAGCGCCGTCTACAAATTGCCTTCCACACTATCACAAACATACGTTGCCAGCTTAATGAGGAATGTTTCCATTTCCACACGCACAGAAAATCCGACAGCCCTGTTCCTTCTTGACATTCGAGGATAACTGAAGCTCGGTTTTAAACGCACAGTTTAATGCAGAATAAGACCTAGAGTGCTGCAGAATTGTAGTAACAAGCAATAGCACATACACAAAAACATTTGAAAGAACATTTTAGTCATTCTGTTTGGTGTGTTTGTGGCGTCACTCTTAGTTATTTGTTCAAATTTGCACTGACATAATTCCATGGAAACAAAACTGTTCGTAAATAAGGGACAATTTACCCTTTAACCGGGAAGCCCGAGTTTATACGTTTTGCGGATCCTCACTTTTTGCCAGCTTGCTTAAAACTGGTACGTTGTGAGATTTTAAAAGTAATTTAAAAAAAGTACGTTGAAAATCAATTACACGATTAAAGGGATCAAGAATGATAATAAATTATAATTCGAAATTATCGCTGTTGACTCACCATCTCACACATTTGTAATGTCAACAAATTAACTAATATTCTATTCATATTTGTTTACTATTATTATTTTTACGGAGAATAGCGACTTTACAAGCAATTGACATTGTCTACATGGATATGTATGTATACTAAACGGTGACTAGTGGGAACGGAGCTTCGAAATCATTCGAAGGCTTATCTCGACACTTTTATTCGTCGGATGCCTGTAGGGGTTGAATTCTGTCGCACGGGTGATTCTGCAACTAAACATTGATTCGGTCAGTAAATAGTTGGGCGGCGAGGAAGAAGAAAGAAGTAAAAAGACACCACCAACGACCTGCGAAAACACCGATTTAGAGCGAGAACAAACAATATGAAACTGCGATGATTGCCAAGATTGTTCTTCCAATGAAGTAAAAAGTCACCGAGGCAATTTATTTTCGCGCCACCTAACCCGTTCCAACACGTACTCGCACAACGAACGCAAGGAAATTGTAAAAAAAAAATCTTTCGTTATCTTCAGAAACCTTCAAATATTTTCCACCACGATTTATTTTCTATTTATGAATACGCCTACTCTTGCGTGAAATCTGGAATGAATTCCGGGCTCACAGACTAATGGCGTGGGTCTCATGAGGATATATACCGTTGCCTCTTTAGCCCAGTTGCAAAAGTGTTTCGCCGGGATTTAAGATGTTATTTGGCGGCAGCTTTTGCGTTTGGAATCTAACGTAAAATCAATTGAAATTCTTCAGATAAAAAATGCATTTAGAGTTCATTCAGTAAGTGCACAATCTAAAAAAGATTACATCTATGAGTATATAGCTTTGAATGGGGCTTAAAATATTCGAGTATGTAGAAGGAAACGTGACGTCAACGAACACATTCTTTTGAATAAAACGTTGCTAATTTTCTATGTGTATTGTATGGAAGCATTATTTTCTATTATTCTAAGTATACCAGCTGAAAAAGGCCCGTTACCGAATGTTCGCTGCCTAATTATGCACGGTGGAGGCAACAGGCGTAAATATTCCACTGTGCTTCATAATGAGAGCTACGTCAATCTGCTGATCTACTGCACTTTTGAAAAGAAATCTTGTTCGTGAATTAAAAAGGACGGGATACACATTTTTGTACTATAGGTGTACGTTTCTGAACAGTGTTCTGAAATATGCTTAATAATTTGAATTGAAAGATACAGAGGTAAAATGATCTTGTCATCAAACTGGAAACCAAACGAATGAGCTATTCGAAATTAAATTAAATGATTATGTATACACAAGTATAGACAGCTCATAAATTTTATAAAAATACCTGTAAAGCCGGTTAAAGTGTCTATGATTATATTACAGTACATGAAAATAAATAAATAAAATGAAATAATGGGGGAAATGAATAACTAGCTTCATCAATGTTCCTGCTGATCTTGTACTGATCGTGTTATAAAGCTTATAAGAACAAGCAATTGCAATTACTAGAAGTAACCAATTGATTTTATCGCGAGTTTCAGCACAATGTGAAGTTTTCGAAATTCGGAGTAACACTGTATTCTAAAGTTGTCTTGATATTATTATCTCTTAGAAGGTTGCCACTTGTACACATAATTTTTCTGAAGAGTCTGTAAATGTTTCCATTCGTAATCCAGTGAAGACACTATTATGTGAGAGGGACGAAGTAAAAGACATACAAGACCTATGAAAAGTAGACCAAATTATATATTTAAAATTTAGTTCATTTGCCGGAAACAATTTAAATTCATAAACAACCAATTTCCTAGGAGAATAAAGATCGTGTTATCACAACGAAGAGCTTCACATCCTAGAGCAAAACTCAGACTCGTACATTTGCATATTCAAAATAAATTATCCTCTATATCTTTATGTTTCGACGTAGCTGCTAACACGCGACAAGGAGAAGTGGGACTAGGGCGTCTATTCTCGTGTTCGGTAGCCAATTGGTGACAACCCAACCGCGAAACAACACGGATTGCCTGGCCATAAATGTTAATGGCCCATATTTTATGAATACCGGATTCGACCCATTTTTCAGCTTCTCAGTCGCGGATGATAGACGGTCTCTGCGGATCGTCTGTCGAGCTCGCCGGTTCAATCGGATTCAGAATGGTCAGCAGCACTATGGTACTGTAGAAAAGAATCTGAATCTGGCAGACACTGGTTTGGTTTCTAGATGTTGATGGTACAGAGTAGAAGGATGGAAATGGTTTGAGATTCTGGGTTCACATGACCGTTTGACTACGCCAATTAACTGTGTGATAAATACGTGGTGCGGACGATGCTCCAACACGGAGGAAGCTAGCCCGGACTCGTACGACGAAAAAGACGTGAAAATAAAGTTGTTGTGCAGATAGGGTTATCGTGTCAGACGTAGTGAAGCCGCTAAATGAGACGAGAATAGGTATCCGCGAGCTCGATAGATATTTTCCGGAAATCTGCATTCGTGACGGTTGCCGATTATACACGTTAGGCGAGAGAGCTGGTGTCAGGCGCTCGCCCGGATAAACACAAGGCTCAAGGGCTCACAGTGATCGTGCAGTTTAATCGGATCTAATGAGGACGAGCGCTTTCCAAAACTATAGTTTCGTTACTCCGACGCGACAGCTTTGCGTGCCAACAGCGTGTCTGGATTTCGGGCGAGGATAGACCGACGCGCCACGACATTAGTTAAGAGTAGAAAGCGGATGCCGTTCAAAACACGACAAAATCTCTTCTTCCTTAAATATTGCACCATATTGAATATATATATTTCAATGACTATTTAAAAAAAAAATATATATATAACGATCCTATTTCATACAATATGTATAACAAATGTGAACCTTGACCTATGCGTCTAGGCAATCACCGATATTCATCAAATATCCAATTGTATCTCGAGTTTTCCGGTTCAATGAGCAAGAGCCGATTAATCATGTTGCATACGCAAATTGTCTAGACACAAATTCTTACTAAGCCTTTCGGTCCAATTGATTTTCCATCGACTGGCTCTTGAGAAAATTGGGCGAGGACAAGAAACTGTGCACAAGTTTATAGCGTCTCCAAAATTTGTTAGCGCAACTGTTTCATTGATATTAACTCTTCAAGGAGCAATTTCGTCCCGCACAAAGACCCGCTGCAAAGATGGTAAGTCTGTTTTGCCTTTGTTGGCTGGATTTTGACGCTGCAGACTTAGATACCATGGCAAAACTGTAATCCTGATTGCACACCTGACAACAGAAAAATAAAATAAATAATCCTGTACCAACGCGCTCGCAGCAAAATAGACTATCTCTCTAAAATAATAACCCTCTTTAAACAAAAACGATTTCGAAAATATTTACGTACGAACAATAAACTTCATTCAGGACTGAAAAGGCAGACGGAAGTTCTATGTTCCAGTACATAGAAAGGGAATATTATCGTTAAAAAGGATAACAAATGAAGTGAATTGATCTGATGGAATAACATTTAATGAAGTTTTTCGATAATTTTGATCCCTGAGTACTGGTGAAAAACTGCCCCTCGCATAGTGCTAAGCACCAAAAGGGGTACAGAAACGCATGTAGTGACTAGAGTGATGACATTTGAAAATAGGCATAAGGGTTCCTAGATTTCGGTAAATGAAGCCTCTATTTGAAAATTTTCAAATAATATTTGTTTAGATGAGATACAAATTCCGATAAAGACAGTTCGTATGACGACAAATTAGAAGTATATTTAACTATCATCTGATTGCCATCGTTAGTGTAAGGGGGAAAACACCATTGACAAAAATGCGCCTTCCTTCCGAATGGAAGTAAAGCGGTGGGACCCGTGTGTGTACAATGTGCATACACGTTAAAGATCCCTGCCTAGATAGTGAGCCTAGGCAAGACAACATTACCAGGAACCCACATTTCTTCTTTGCGCTTTCCGTATTTCTACCGACTGTCCATGAGACGCCTAGGCTTAAGCAATAGTTTGAAAATAAAAATAAATTGCATTTAAATCGCCACGCTGCAACAATAGTCAACAACATTTGTATATGATTGACGAAATTCAATATTGACCGATTTCCACTGAAACGTCCGTTCGGACCACACCCAGAGCCCTCCCACAGGCACGGTTCTCCATTGTCATCGATCTGGTGGCCAGAGGGCGCCAGTGCGCGGTGCCGGGTAACGCCGGGTAACGTCCGCGCGCGCGCGGGTGCGCACGCTCCGACAATGGCGAAGCGTATCCGAAAGTACTAAACGCGCCAGCAGATAGCGCTGCAGGAAATGGATGTCATTTTGACGTGATGCTACTGCTGCTGCTGCTGAACGCCAGGACGACGACTGGGAGAGACCCCCGGCGGAGAGAAGTGGCAACCTCATCTGGTGCGATCGCGGATCAGTGGCCCCCCTGCGCGGTGGGAGGGCCGAACGTACCGATCTAAAAGGATCACTCTGTTGGTGACCCAACATTCGACTGAAACAGGGTGACCGCAAAGGGTGACCCAGAAAAACGCCTCTGTCGATTCTCTGATATCACAACATGAAAAATGATGTTTGGTAAGGAGGTCCACCGGTGGTGGTGTTCACCCTAAAAAAAACACAGAGGGCGACCTGGTAATTTTACCAACTCGATCCAATCTGAACTAGGTAGGGATTGAGAAGGTGCATTCACCGGTCACGATTTAAGTTAATTTGGGTTCCCGTGTTGCCCTGCTGGCCGCAGATGTTCTGCTATCAATATTATAAAAAAAATTGAAATACTAACCTAGAACTAGCATCGATTCCTGAAACGAAAAGTCGGAACTAAGCGACCTGTTCGCGCTATACAGGGTAGTTCAAAATTATGAATTTGGGTTCGAAGTGCAGCAACTGACCACTAGCATTCACTACTAGCACGCGCGCTTTGCAGAGAAGCTTACCTACAATTTAATCTGACTAAAGTGGTCAACTGAATATCGTTTTAAGCATTCGAAACCACTTACCCCCAAATTTAGTGAGACCAAAGAAATTTGTAAAAACTTGATTTTGTGGTTTTCAAACAACTCGCTAGAATAATATTTTCCATTTTAATAAGTATATATATAGCCAAACAAAAAATAAAAATATAAAAAAGGAACAAAAAATTATAAATTTCAGGGGTTGTTTTTGTTAACGTCTTTTTCTAGTTTCACAGTGTGCTTATTTGATTAATTTATTCGATCAAACAAAAAACACTCTCTTTAATGAAGTAATCTCCACAGTGTCTTTAACGCTCGACTGATTTCACCCACAAAAAGCCACGCGTTGATTGAAATTGCTTCAGGTACTTTTTTTTTATCTATCTCGTTCTATTCTTGATTAAGCATCCTCCGCCAGCTTTATGAGTAAAGATTATACAACCCGGTTGCAGCTATCGCACACCATAAAGAACCGAGAAAGCGGTAATCGTATTTTTTCTGGTATTTTTTCTTTTCTTATCATCTCGTTTGGTACTAGAGGTCGCTCGATGACACCAAAAGACAACTCGGCAATTGGTGTTCCGTTGCCAACACCTCAATTTTATTAGAGACTTCGAAGTTCCTCGATCTCGGGCCACTCCCTCTTTTCAGTTTCTCTGCGCATCTAACACCAGTAAAGAAAATTGGAACAAAAAACTGAAAAATTCGACGCATCCCCTTCTCGATGCACTTGAAAGAGTCATAATAAAAGTTAGAGGGGGGAAGGGGGTTTATGGCCGCTATTCCATTCAGATCGGCTGCTGCATAAACGTAGGCAGATGAGACAAATAAAAATGTTTCCATTCTCTATGTATACGCCTAATCCGAAGTTGGCGCGTTCTCTTAATGAGAAAAAGGGTGGCCAGGGAGTTTGGGTGGGTGCGTATGAAAAGCGTCCTTCGATGTTTGGTGCGCACTGGGACAACGTCTCCAAGATTAATCCACGGTCGTGGGCGCGAGGGGGGCATGATTGACGACGGATTAGGGATCCTGATCCAACTTTACGAGCCAGGCTCGGGGCCGCGTCGTAAAAAACCCATCAGAGCCAACTGTAAAACACGCCAGCCGTTGTATATACGAATGTATGGGGGTGTGCCGACGACAGCCCCGCCTGGCGACTGTTTTGCGGTCAACATAGAGCTTGCGGAGGCACGCTGTTTCTACGTTCACATCCTAATTTGATCCTCAGAAATAAAGTCATACCAAAAATGTGAATAAAATTTATCGTTTGTTCCGTTAAAACCCCTTTTGCCGAAGAAAATTACAGAAAAATTAAATTGATTATATTTTATGTATTAGAACAGGGTACTGATCACGAACACTGCTTCTGTCCAACCAAAGTAAATGTAGATGTTCCTCACGTGTCTTCTCAAACTATCAAAGACGTCGAAAAAATAACTACCTTACCGAGATAAAGCGCTATCAAACATATTTTGCCTTATTTTAATTTATGTTATCGTATTTTCTCTACTCCAATTATGTTCACAGTAGTGATGCAGGAAAATCATGTACACAGTAGAACGAATACATATTTTGCGGGCGGGAACGAGCGCAAACACACGAGCGATGCCACTGCCATTATACAGCAAAATAAGAACAAATTTTGAGAATTCTATGATACAGACTGGCATAGTTCTGGTTAAATGTTTTTTGAGACACAAAGATTCAGCCATATGCGAGAAAACCGTTTTGCGACACTATAAAAACACAGTACAGGATTGATCGACCTTTCACAGGAATGAAAAACCGAGCATAACATAAACATCCTTTCAAAGTGCAACATTTCCTAGGAGTACAGACTGTATGTGGTGTTTCGGTTAAATTTCTTTTTTTAAACAAGAATGCGCAGCATTCAATTTTCGGATCCGTTCCAAAAAATACAGACCTGACGGCATAAAGCAGGTTTCACAAACCGCTTTTTTATTGAATTTTATTACATGTTATCGCTTTTCGCTTTTAATCTTTCCGGTAATTCTTTAGGGTAAAATTTCTCAAAAGGTAAAATAATTCAAAATGCATGAACTGATTGATTAAAAACAGAATACTTAAACTTCTTGAAGGAGTATCTTAAATTTAAAATTAAGGAGTAGTTGCATTTATATGAAAACATAAAAAGTACGAGTAGGACAGAGTTGCTCAATAGTTTGTTAAACTAGAGAGTGACAACAACCTATGAGACAACTTAATTACAGTCACAATTTAGAACATTTTTCGAAGACGTGCACGATTTCTGCACCGAATATAACTGAGTTCATGCGGTTAGTTCGAGCCCCCGTCCTATGTTAGACATGGGTGCGTAGTGCTTCCGTGCGTGTGAGGAAAGGATGATGGCACAGTGGATGCACAAACCACCTAGGCAGACCCTTTACATTCAAGAGAAAATTAAACTTTAATTGCTTGAACCAGCGAAACGTTGATCAAATAACGCTTGTATAAACAACATTACAGAAACAAAATTGACGATATTGTAATTAGCGTTCATGAATTATAGAAGGTCAATGTTTCGAAATTATTGTTACATTTTTATAATCACTTTATCGATTGGCCTTATCTCTTCAGGCGAGAGACTGGCTTTATATACCAAAATATTTGCAATAAATGAGCGCCAGCAAAGACCACCGGTATTCGCTACACGAAAGGATTAAAAAGTAGTTCCGCTAATAATTTCTAACATTAAATATATGCAATCAAAAATAGTGAGAATAGCACGTCTGGGATATGCTGTATATAATAAATAGCAAGTTGTGCCCGGGACACACATAATTTCCGACAGCCACATTCTAACGAAATTTGAAGAAGATCACTGTGAATTTTGCACACAAATCCGGACCGTGCCTAACAAATTAGTTTATAATTGGATTATCTGTACACTGCATAAATCCCGAACAAATATTTCGAAATGAAACTCAATTTGAGACAGTTATTGGATAAACGTTATAGATTAAATTGCATCATTTTATTTGCTTACTTCTATTATTTAACAGTTGTACAAATCTGTTTGCAATGAATATAAAGTAATATTCCGTCCGCATCTTTTGTCGTCATATAAGCTTTAAAGGCAATTATTGATGTGCCAACGTTTTCTGGTCCAAGACTACATAAGTTTAATTTGCTCTGATCTAAAAGGAGGGAAAACGGAAGATCCAAACCAGGACCCAATTTCACCACGACCACGCTGAATGCGGATTTTCTCGCAGTGGCCATCGGACGTGCATCTCGTCCACCAAGGGTGATATTTCCCAAGTGGAAAAATCCGCATCCCGGTCAGTGCAACGGACATGTGAGCGTGCGTTGTCCGGCATCGCACTACTACTTACCGACGACGGTGAGATGCACGAAGAGACTCATCTTGGGCTCCGTGCTGACCTGACACTCGTAGGTGCCCGTGTCCCGTTTCTGCGGATACTTGACCTGCAGTGTCCAGTCGTCGGTGTTGTCGAAGTGGATGGCCTGGAATCGCTGGTCAGTCGTGTACGTGTAGCGACCCACCGTCAGGATGTGCAGGTCGCGCTGTCTGATCCACGACACCTGAAACAGACAATTTCATGTTAGAAAATGAACACTTTGCACAAAATTTGAAAAGACAAACATATATCATCCAGACGTCCTAACTAAATCCCTCATGAGAAAAATGTTCGACTCCCTAAATACCCTAATTTTATATCATTCAACTGACATGCACTTTCGACTCACGTCGCAATTTATTAAGCGTTTTCCCTTATAATATTAGCGTTTGCAATCACACTTGGCACCAAGACTCTGCGGTACAGCATGAACACAGGCGAATCCTAATGCCAGATTGGAGCGCGACTAAAATGAGCACACTGCAGACACTCAAAATAATTTTGGTATATCAAAATTATCAACTTGAAATATTCCATCATACGTGCGCGTTAGCCTAAACAAAATCACAGTTCCATGGAGCCAAACGTAAAATGATCCATCGGGTAAACTAGGCCCAATGCAGCATGGACATGCGTCCCCATGACCTGTCTCAGACAAAAGTTCAAAGATCATTAGTTACGTATCGATTTCGAATAACATAGTGGGGGTTGGAATCCATTTGGCAACATTTGATATCGGCGACATATATAGATTTCCAATAGGATCGTGACCGCGTCCAGTGTTTCGGTGTGACCGGCGAAGTCAAAATAGGACGTGCGCATCAAGATGACAGTGGGCGAGATTCGCGCGGTTGCGCGCCTCACATTCGGCGGGGAGCGAACCCATCAAATAGAATAATAGGCGGCGATCAGGCGTCTTTTATGTCGATGTATGCCACTGTTTGATGGACACGACCTCCACCCCATCATCGATCGCAACAACCAAGAACACAGTCGTGATATAATATTATGCAATCCAATTCTATGCAGGCGCAGTTGGTGCGGTCTTATTTTCTTGTGAGTAGATCTGATTTTCAGACATGGCAGTGGCACTGCCCATCGAAAAATAGCATTCCTGCAAAAAGTATCGACACATGAAATACGAATACATACTTATACAGACTTGTAGTTACCCCTAGTTGGTGTCACTGTCGCCTACTTTAAGTACAGTCAATATTTAAAATAATACTTGTAAAATACCAATACCAACTTGATAAATGCGATTTTATTTTATGAATCAAAGTTATCTCCATAAAAACAAGTACTAGGATGGGAAACGGGAAACAACACCTTTCTATTTCAGCCGTATGAGTCAGACTCAATACTCCAATCACACACGATGGATAGCGAGGCAAATTTCGGTTTATTTCGGAGTGATGATCGTAAATGTTAACCGCAACTTTCCAGGTTTCACCGAATGCCCCTCGCGCTGACCCTTGTTGACGCCAGTGTACTGCGTTGGCCTTGAATCGGTTTGACGGCAACGGCTTGCAAATGCCAAGAAATCTGCCCCCATCTTATTACCCAGCCCAGAACGAGATTCGATATTTGGTTCGTGGGGTCTCTTCCATTGAGGCGTCACAACTCCCCTCTGCGTCCTTCACTCTGCGAGTGAGACGTGGCGATGTTAAAGTGTCGGTTATGTGTTAGGCTGGGAGAGGACAGGATGGGGTAAGTGTCTGGAGAAGATGATGTTGGGAGGGGAGAGAGAAGGACGAGAGCACGAGTCACTGGTTGCGAGCACCCTGAAGTCTAGGTCTTTCAAATAGTTCAATATGCTAAGCATACGACCGACACTCTCTAAGAGAGCTGCAGGAGAACAGATAGAGAGGTTTGCCCGGCGTTTTTAAAGCTGACAATAAACTTGGAGGGGGGTAGAAAGAAAATTGTGATGCATACTCTGTACCTGAATATGACCTATCGCACCAGAGCGGCAAAATAGTCGTTTCAATGTGAGCCTGTTAGAAGAGCCCTACTCAGTCAATGCAGCAATGTTAACGAACGGTCTAACATTGAAAGGCGCGGTAGAAAAAGGCGAATCAGAACCGGTTAGTCCGCCATTGTTCCGCAGGCACAATTGTAAGTCCTGATGCTTGAGCTTACCTCCGATAACTTAAAATCTAATTTGGTTAAATTAAATATAACGTCTTTCTTTAGTTTGCAAAATTAAATAGTTCTTAATTTTTCAATTTGCCAAGTAGTTGAAAATTGTTCGAGTTAAATTCTAACAAATAAATAAGTGCACATACGGTACATTTTAGTCAGATATCATAACGTTAGCGATTTTCTTTAAAACCAGTATTTTTGAAGAAGTAAGGAATTATTATTTCATATTAGATACATGTCTCGTAGTAGACGCACTCTAAGAAATAATGATGACAACAACATATATTTGGGGCGTTTCACCATTTACAGTGTACGACTGAATTTGCCTGTCAATAAATTGTGTCGGTTGTTAGAATGTCGCATGTACCGTGACGCAAATGTTTGTCGTTTGAAGCCAAATCGTAGCGCAATTCATCGCAACTTTCAAAGTAATTGCTGACAACAAATGTGGGCAACGAAGTCAAATATTTTTTTATGGACACCACCCTGTTTTGTTATTTTTTATCTCATAATGGCTGTTGTTGTTCCTACAATGCAACTCCAAAAAAAAGATATATTTATACTGTACATATTCTGTACATGTATATATGAAAGCTTTGCCATTTCGTTCGTATTGTCTATTTGGAGCTAGGCCAACCGCGCATCATTCGTAAGACGGATCCCGTGCAACTCGTGGCCCCATCTAGTGACGAACGGCGGAGGTCCTCCGCCACGGTCGACCGAAAATCGTTAAAGGGGATGAGGCCGTAAAGAAAACATGGCTAGTGAACGAGAATGTCCGTGCGAGTGAACTTGTGAGCGAGTAGCCGGCTTAACCCCCACCGTCGTCCCCCCGGTTCGGACACGAAACAGATTGGTAACTTACTTATGGACTTAGAGAGTCAGGACAAGGAGCGCGCCTCATAAAGTAGAAGGAAACACTTAAAAATGCAAATTAATCGACTTTGAAAGTGGGCCGGGTGACGTTGCGTTAATTCGAATTATCGCGTCGTGAATCTCGGCGAAAACCATTCATTTTCGTTGTTCTAGTGCACATACGAAACCCTTAGCCAGTTAATTGCCTAAAGTCACTTAAATTATATACACACAGGATGGTGCTGTCGCCAAAAGCCTTAAAAGTTTTCTAAAAGTTTTTCGCTACTCTCTTACGAAATGCTTATTTACAATTTCACCTTTTCTTCTATTGACGGCAGCATTGCATTTAGACGAAACCAATCGCAAAAATTAAATAAAGAAGACACTCTCCATGACATGTGACGTAAGAGTGATATCAATAATGTGACGTAAAACGTGTCTGAAAATAATTATACGTAAAACTGTGCGAAATTGAAAGTTTTTAACGATTTCATCACGAACGGCACAGTCTGAAGACATAGCTAATGCACAAGGATCAATAATGAGACATAATATATCAAAATAGAAACAAAATTTAACTACAAATATGAATCTAAAATATAGCGAAAGTTCTATTGCATATATGCAATCTGAAACATGCATTCTACATGATATATAACATTTCACATGAACATTAATCCAATTTCCCATGTGTTTTCAACGCTCAACAAACAAATTGATAAGAATACAAAACATAACCAGACACAAATACAACACTCAGTAATATATAAGCCTTCAGATTATGCTCCTGGCACGAATTTTTTACTTCTGGATAAAAATGCAAGCAGACAAACCGAATTAATGATGAGTGTTTGACAATGAATATTGGCTATCCCCTGTCGCGTTCAGACTGCTGTTAAATAATTAAATGTATACTTCACAAACGCAGTCACGCCATAGGCCAAAAATGTCATAGGATTTACGATAATGAATTTTAGAATTTCAAAGTAATTCATTACTAAATAAATTTAACCGAATTTATTTGAAAGCTCGCGACTTGGCCTCACTAACCCAATTAGTTCGCAGCAACGTTATACTGCTGCCTGAGCGCGATCGAACGTCATTTTTAAAACACGAATTTAATGTTCCTGAAACCGCGCGTTAAAGAAATAACAAAGTTCAAAGTGGCGAGGGTTTGTTAAGGGACGTTTTTGTCGTCGGCGGCAGAAGCAGTTGCTCTCGATCCCTTTATGGCGAGTTCTTTTCGTTGGCACATCGCGTCAAGATGGCCACCGATGTTAGTCCCAAAGAACATGGTTTGCCTTGAAGATCCTACCTATGGATAAACGCATTTTTTTCGCGCGTTCTTATTTCGTTGAAACTTACCGCAGCCCGGAGACTCAATGAAATGAAAGACCTAGATGTATCAATAACAGTTCATTGGATTCGCGTCGAGTCCTTTTTTTTTATCTCAGATGCATCCACCGAAAACGCCATTTAGGAGACACCATGAGGGGTACAAAATGCCTGTAGTGCGGTTGACTACAGTTGATTGCAAACAGAAATGTGTTTTGGTGATATATTGACGATATTGACCTTTTAAACCTTTTTAGATGCTTTGAGAAACTGCTACAGTGTATAACTTATACAGATACTGGTTACATATATCGACACTATGTAAGGACATGTAAGGAGCAACTGATTTTATTCTTTGCACTCCAGATGTTCTAACTTCGCTGATGCAAACCACTAATTATGTTTAGTTGTTCAATAGAGCAATCCAAGATGTTCTTCACTAACCCAAGCAAAATTATTTTCAGATTCCACTGTCTACTATTTAAATAATCTCGGTGACTTAAAATGATGGCTTAAAATGAGCCGATAGACGCGACTAACATTGCCATTAGGTAATATCTGGTATTTAAACAGTGCCGCTGAGGATATATTCAAAAGTAATAGGTTAAATAAATTATAAAACATAAAATTTCCTTCATCAATTATTTCAAATATTATTTTAAGTATCAAGTTTCATTTGCCAAAACAAACCGGATATCATTTATCATATTAGAGCAGTCCTACGTTTTGGGCGCAAACCATCGAATAATTAACTGAAACACTCATTCCATGAAATTAGAATAAAATGAGATGCCCCTTCAAAACCAATCCACCGTCTGCAGTTTTAAAAATGAAACGCCAGGTACGTCTTCGACTAGAAGAAAACGCCTGAACGAAAAATGAAAACGCCTCGATTTTCAGTGTGGGTGCCTTAGCCAACCTCACCACTTTGAAACTCTTGACATCTTTCATCTTCGATCGAAATATTTGGTCGGTAAGCGGGTCGCCGCGTGCAATGGACGTTTGATGAAGTGGCCCACCACCCGCCGTGCAGTGTAGCCAACCTCACACGAGGACTGCTGCTGTTCGTGTGTGTGTCGGTGGCGGGTCGGGATAAGGGCGGGGGCGCGCCGACAGCTCCGCTGGGGTGGCCGCTACCCATTACACGTGCACTAAAATAAATAGGCGTACGAGGGCCCTGGGAACCATAAACATCGCGTTCGAGATGGCTGAGACGAGGATTGGGGGGAGGCGAGGAACGGGGGTACTAGTGTTGGATCTGGAGGTGGGTGGCGACACAGATAGAGAGATGGAGCGAGGGAGAGAGAGAGAGCGCCGGCAATAAAAGACTAGCACACATTCGCCCATCAACTAACGCCGTTACTTAGAACCATATTTGAAATGGATATACCACGTACGTACGGCGATCATTGAGTAAGGCGTGTTGAACGAGACGGGAGTCAAGGAGCTCGAAAATATGGTGACCTGTCACAGTGTTATCTCGGTTAGACCTTTACTGCGAGAGTGATAGCGGAGAAAAGATATTAGCGAATTGAGGCGGTCTCTAATTAGCTCATATTCTAAGTGACTCAATGTCGATTTACACCATCCCCCGATCAACCAAGCAGTTTATCTACAAGTAAAATCAGTTGAATTTAAAATCGGTGTACGAACGAATTTGCTAGTTACAGCGAGGAACCAGGAACCAATTACTACTCGGTACTAATGAATTTTGGTACAATATTCCTACATTTTACGGCGTGAAACGAATTAGTGTTTATAAAAATTGGGTTTACATAAAAGTGAAATATTTCTATATTTATTATTATTATGCTAAAACATTTGACTCACTAAATATTATCTATTGTAGTATCATAGACTTTA
Source organism: Mycogona germanica (assembly GCA_034698785.1). NCBI lineage: Eukaryota > Metazoa > Arthropoda > Diplopoda > Chordeumatida > Chordeumatidae > Mycogona > Mycogona germanica. The sequence continues at coordinate 102,884 of JAQGBY010000009.1, forward strand.
TCTTAATAGGACAATTTAATTCTGGTATTCCACAAATGAAATTGTGAAATCATATTTGAGCATACTTCAATTGCAGTAGTAGACAGTTTCACATTGGAACGACATTGCATTTGGAGCATCTAACACAAACATCAAAATTCCTTGACCCCCGAATTCAACTACGTTTCACTCTCGCGTTTTCCGCTCCCAAACACGCCTTTTCTGTCTTCGCATCTTTCAGTATGGTTTTCGAATATATATGTTACTTAGACTCGTTTTTCTGGCGCTTTATATATACGGGCGTCCGTGGGATGTCACATCTCCACAGATAACCGAGCCAAGGAAGCAGCAAATCCTTTTTGGTTGCCATGCCAACCATCGATTTTCTCCACCAGCGCCAACGATACTGCAGCGCTCTGCCACCTGGCGAAGGAAGCTGTAAGTTCTCTCCCGACCGGCACGAAGGAGTAACCATGGCAACGGAGAGATGCAAACGTTGCGCGGGTGCGCCACTAGATGGAGACAAGACCACCGTCGGTGATTTGGTTCGGTCTTCGCAATACCCGGAAGTGAGAAAGCAGAGTTAATCTGAGCGGGCAACCGAAATAACATTTCATAATGCCTTTTTAGAAATTAACATTTAGACGACAGACATAATTTAGATTTGCTGTTACAGAATAATTGATTTGTTTAATTTATTTTTCTATGTTAAGATTAGACTTGTAAAACCATTGGCTGACTGATTACAAAGTTTAACGAAGTGAACTTGCAAATCTTTACATAATAAAATTTGAATTTTATAAGGCTGTGTTGGTCCCCGCTTAATTAAATAACTTTCTGCAGTCCATTATAATTTCATTGTACTTGCAGTTGTGCGGCACAAACATTTAAATTCTATAAACTCTCATAATTTCACACCATCGGGTAGATTGTTTTTACCAAGAACATCATAAATCCAAATTACGTCATCTCTAATGTCTCATTTACATTTGGAGTATCTCCACGTAAATATTATTTTGGTATAACAAGGACAAATAAGCAGATAGTCGTTGTTACGCTTTGAAACGCACTGGAGATATTAAACTCCCGCAGGTTTTCCTAGAAAATAAAATAACATTTCAATGGAGCAAACCGTGAAATCTTCTTCAGTGTAAATTCCATGCTTTGACCGCCACGAAAATGATGCTAAACGAAATAAGAGATTCATAAGACATGAAGTAGATGTTGATTTGAATCCAACTGATTACAATTACAATATGTACCCACAAGCAGCCCCCAAGAGAAAGGCCTATGGCGGGGGTCGAACGACCAGTTGTATCTGAGATATTTGTTAAGGAGGTCCAGAACTAGAACTAGAACCCC